>CM029396.1:21905000-22143874 GCA_017139565.1 Luffa aegyptiaca | reverse complement strand
TGTCGTCCAAACCACCTAAAGAACTATCATTCGGACGAACTTTTTGTTCCAAACTCTCTCGAAACTCAAATGGAGCAAAGTTTGGACCAACTTCGTCCAAACTAGATGAAAAACTCTCATTGGGACGAACTTTGGGTTCCGAGCTCCCAAAAACTTAAATGGAGTAAAGTTTGGACCATGTGTCGTCCAAACCACCTAAAGAACTATCATTGGGACGAACTTTGAATTCCAACTGTCTCGAAACTCAAATGGAGCAAAGTTTGGACCAACTTCATCCAAACTAGATGAAAACTCTCATTGGGACGAACTTTGGGTTCCGAGCTCTCAAAAACTTAAACGGAGTAAAGTTTGGACCATGTGTCGTCCAAACCACCTAAAGAACTATCATTCGGACGAACTTTTTGTTCCAAACTCTCTCGAAACTCAAATGGAGCAAAGTTTGGACAAACTTCATCTAAACTAGATCAAAAACTCCCATTGGGACAAACTTTGGGTTCCAAGCTCTCAAAAACTTAAACAGAGTAAAGTTGGGACCATGTGTCGTCCAAACCACCTAAAGAAACTATCATTCGGACTAACTTTGTGTTCCAAACTCTCTCGAAACTCAATGGAGCCAAGTTTGGACAACTTCGTCCAAACTAGATGAAAAACTCTCATTGGGACGAACCTTTGGGTTTCGAAGCTCTCAAAAACTTAAACAGAGTAAAGTTTGGACCCATGTGTCGTCCAACCACCTAAAGACCTGTCATTGGACGAACTTTGAATTCCAAACTCTCTCGAAACTCAAACGGAGCAAGTTTTGACCAACTTCGTCCAAACTAGATTAAAAACTCTCATTGGGATGAACTTTGGGTTTCGAGCTCTAAAAATTAAACGGAGTAAAGTTTTGACCATGTGTCCCGTCCAAACCACCTAAAGATACTCTCCTTCGGACGAATTTTGAGTTCCAAACTTTCCTCGAAACAAAAACGGACCAAAGTTTGGACTAACATTGTCCAAACTAGGTGAAAACTCTCATTGGGACGAACTTTCGATTCTAAGCTCTAAAAAAACGTAAATGGAGTAAAGTTTTGACCATGTGTCGTCCAAACCACCTAAAGAACTCTCATTCGAACGAACTTTGTGTTCCAAACTCCTCTCGAATCTCAAACGGAGCAAAGTTTGGACCAACTTCGTCCAAACTAGATTAAAAACTCTCATTGGGACGAACTTTGGGTTCCGAGCTGTCAAAAACTTAAACAGAGTAAAGTTTGGACCATGTGTCGTCCAACCACCTAAAGAACTATCATTGGATGAACTTTGAGTTCCAAACTCTCTCGAAACTAAAATGGAGCAAAGTTTGGACCAACTACGTCCAAAACTAGATGAAAAACTCTCATTGGGACGAACTTTGGGTTTCGAGCTCTCAAAACTTAACGGAGTAAAGTTTGGACCATGTGTCGTCCAAACCACCTAAAGAACTATCATTGGGACGAACTTTGAATTCCAAACTGTCTCGAAACTCAAATGGAGCAAAGTTTGGACCAACTTCATCCAAACTAGATGAAAAACTCTCATTGGGACGAACTTTGGGTTCCGAGCTCTCAAAAACTTAAACGGAGTAAAGTTTGGACCATGTGTCGTCCAAACCACCTAAAGAACTATCATTCGGACGAACTTTTTGTTCCAAACTCTCTCGAAACTCAAATGGAGCAAAGTTTGGACCAACTTCGTCCAAACTAGATGAAAAACTCTCATTGGGACGAACTTTGGGTTCCGAGCTCCCAAAAACTTAAATGGAGTAAGTTTGGACCATGTGTCGTCCAAACCACCTAAAGAACTATCATTGGGACGAACTTTGAATTCCAAACTGTCTCGAAACTCAAATGGAGCAAAGTTTGGACCAACTTCATCCAAACTAGATGAAAAACTCTCATTGGGACGAACTTTGGGTTCCGAGCTCTCAAAAACTTAAACGGAGTAAAGTTTGGACCATGTGTCGTCCAAACCACCTAAAGAACTATCATTCGGACGAACTTTTTGTTCCAAACTCTCTCGAAACTCAAATGGAGCAAAGTTTGGACAAACTTCATCTAAACTAGATCAAAAACTCCCATTGGGACAAACTTTGGGTTCCAAGCTCTCAAAAACTTAAACAGAGTAAAGTTTTGACCATGTGTCGTCCAAACCACCTAAAGAACTATCATTCGGACTAACTTTGTGTTCCAAACTCTCTCGAAACTCAAATGGAGCAAAGTTTGGACCAACTTCGTCCAAACTAGATGAAAAACTCTCATTTGGACGAACTTTGGGTTTCGAGCTCTCAAAAACTTAAACAGAGTAAAGTTTGGACCATGTGTCGTCCAAACCACCTAAAGAACTGTCATTGGGACGAACTTTGAATTCCAAACTCTCTCGAAACTCAAACGGAGCAAAGTTTTGACCAACTTCGTCCAAACTAGATTAAAAACTCTCATTGGGACGAACTTTGGGATCCGAGCTCTAAAAAACTTAAACGAAGTAAAGTTTGGACCATTTCGTCCAAACCACCTAAAGAACTATCATTGGGACGAACTTTGAGTTGAAAACTCTCTCGAAACTAAAATTGAGCAAACTTTGGACCAACTTCGTCCAAACTAGATTAAAAACTCTCATTGGGACGAACTTTGGGTTCCGAGCTCTCAAAAACTTACACGGAGAAAAGTTTGGACCATGTGTCGTCAAAACCACCTAAAGAACTCTCATTCGGACGAACTTTGAGTTCCAAACTCTCTCGAAACTCAAACGGAGCAAAGTTTGGACCAACTTCGTCCAAACTAGATTGAAAACTCTCATCGGGACGAACTTTTGGTTCCGAGCTCTAAAAAACTTAAACGGAGTAAAGTTTTGACCATGTGTCGTCCAAACCACCTAAAGAACTCTCATTCGGACGAATTTTGAGTTCCAAACTTTCTCGAAACAAAAACGGACCAAAGTTTGGACTAACATTGTCCAAACTAGGTGAAAAACTCTCATTGGGACGAACTTTCGATTCTAAGCTCTAAAAAAACGTAAATGGAGTAAAGTTTTGACCATGTGTCGTCCAAACCACCTAAAGAACTCTCATTCGAACGAACTTTGTGTTCCAAACTCTCTCGAATCTCAAACGGAGCAAAGTTTGGACCAACTTCGTCCAAACTAGATTAAAAACTCTCATTGGGACGAACTTTGGGTTCCGAGCTGTCAAAAACTTAAACAGAGTAAAGTTTGGACCATGTGTCGTCCAAACCACCTAAAGAACTATCATTGGGATGAACTTTGAGTTCCAAACTCTCTCGAAACTAAAATGGAGCAAAGTTTGGACCAACTACGTCCAAACTAGATGAAAAACTCTCATTGGGACGAACTTTGGGTTTCGAGCTCTCAAAAACTTAAACGGAGTAAAGTTTGGACCATGTGTCGTCCAAACCACCTAAAGAACTATCATTGGGACGAACTTTGAATTCCAAACTGTCTCGAAACTCAAATGGAGCAAAGTTTGGACCAACTTCATCCAAACTAGATGAAAAACTCTCATTGGGACGAACTTTGGGTTCCGAGCTCTCAAAAACTTAAACGGAGTAAAGTTTGGACCATGTGTCGTCCAAACCACCTAAAGAACTATCATTCGGACGAACTTTTTGTTCCAAACTCTCTCGAAACTCAAATGGAGCAAAGTTTGGACCAACTTCGTCCAAACTAGATGAAAAACTCTCATTGGGACGAACTTTGGGTTCCGAGCTCCCAAAAACTTAAATGGAGTAAAGTTTGGACCATGTGTCGTCCAAACCACCTAAAGAACTATCATTGGGACGAACTTTGAATTCCAAACTGTCTCGAAACTCAAATGGAGCAAAGTTTGGACCAACTTCATCCAAACTAGATGAAAAACTCTCATTGGGACGAACTTTGGGTTCCGAGCTCTCAAAAACTTAAACGGAGTAAAGTTTGGACCATGTGTCGTCCAAACCACCTAAAGAACTATCATTCGGACGAACTTTTTGTTCCAAACTCTCTCGAAACTCAAATGGAGCAAAGTTTGGACAAACTTCATCTAAACTAGATCAAAAACTCCCATTGGGACAAACTTTGGGTTCCAAGCTCTCAAAAACTTAAACAGAGTAAAGTTTTGACCATGTGTCGTCCAAACCACCTAAAGAACTATCATTCGGACTAACTTTGTGTTCCAAACTCTCTCGAAACTCAAATGGAGCAAAGTTTGGACCAACTTCGTCCAAACTAGATGAAAAACTCTCATTTGGACGAACTTTGGGTTTCGAGCTCTCAAAAACTTAAACAGAGTAAAGTTTGGACCATGTGTCGTCCAAACCACCTAAAGAACTGTCATTGGGACGAACTTTGAATTCCAAACTCTCTCGAAACTCAAACGGAGCAAAGTTTTGACCAACTTCGTCCAAACTAGATTAAAAACTCTCATTGGGACGAACTTTGGGATCCGAGCTCTAAAAAACTTAAACGAAGTAAAGTTTGGACCATTTCGTCCAAACCACCTAAAGAACTATCATTGGGACGAACTTTGAGTTGAAAACTCTCTCGAAACTAAAATTGAGCAAACTTTGGACCAACTTCGTCCAAACTAGATTAAAAACTCTCATTGGGACGAACTTTGGGTTCCGAGCTCTCAAAAACTTACACGGAGAAAAGTTTGGACCATGTGTCGTCAAAACCACCTAAAGAACTCTCATTCGGACGAACTTTGAGTTCCAAACTCTCTCGAAACTCAAACGGAGCAAAGTTTGGACCAACTTCGTCCAAACTAGATTGAAAACTCTCATCGGGACGAACTTTTGGTTCCGAGCTCTAAAAAACTTAAACGGAGTAAAGGTTGGACCATGTGTCGTCCGAACTACCGAAAGAACTATCATTGGGACGAACTTTGAGTTGAAAACTCTCTCGAAACTAAAATTGAGCAACTTCGGACCAACTTCATCTAAACTAGGTGAAAAACTCCCATTGGGACGAACTTTGGGTTCCGAGCTCTCAAAAACTTAAACAGAGTAAAGTTTGGACCATGTGTCGTCCAAACCACCTAAAGAACTTTCATTCGGACTAACTTTGTGTTCCAAACTCTCTCGAAACTCAAACGGAGCAAAGTTTGGACACACTTCGTCCAAACTAGATTAAAAACTCTCATTGGGACGAACTTTGGGATCCGAGATCTAAAAAACTTAAACGGAGTAAAGTTTGGACCATGTGTCGTCCAAACCACCTAAAGAACTATCATTGGGACGAACTTTGAGTTCCAAACTCTCTCGAAACTAAAATGGAGAAAAGTTTGGACCAACTTCGTCCAAACTAGATGAAAACTCTCGTTGGGACGAACTTTGGGTTTCGAGCTCTCAAAAACTTAAACGGAGTTAAGTTTGGACCATGTGTCGTCCAAACCACCTAAAGAACTATCATTGGGACGAACTTTGAATTCCAAACCCTCTCGAAACTTAAATGGAGCAAAGTTCGGACCAACTTCATCTAAACTAGGTGAAAAACTCCCATTGGAACGAACTTTGGGTTCCGAGCTCTCAAAAACTTAAACAGAGTAAAGTTTGGACCATGTGTCATCCAAACCACCTAAAGAACTATCATTCGGACTAACTTTGTGTTCCAAACTCTCTCGAAACTCAAACGGAGAAAAGTTTGGACCAACTTCGTCCAAACTAGGTGAAAAACTCTCATTGGGACGAACTTTCGACTCCGAGTACTCAAAATCTTAAACGGAGAAAAGTTTGGACCATGTGTCGTCCAAACCACCTAAAGAACTCTGATTCGAACGAAATTTGTGTTCCAAACTCTCTCGAAACTCAAACGGAGCAAAGTTTGGACACACTTCGTCCAAACTAGATTAAAAACTCTCATTGGGACGAACTTTGGGATCCGAGATCTAAAAAACTTAAACGGAGTAAAGTTTGGACCATGTGTCGTCCAAACCACCTAAAGAACTATCATTGGGACGAACTTTGAGTTCCAAACTCTCTCGAAACTAAAATGGAGAAAAGTTTGGACCAACTTCGTCCAAACTAGATGAAAACTCTCGTTGGGACGAACTTTGGGTTTCGAGCTCTCAAAAACTTAAACGGAGTTAAGTTTGGACCATGTGTCGTCCAAACCACCTAAAGAACTATCATTGGGACGAACTTTGAATTCCAAACCCTCTCGAAACTTAAATGGAGCAAAGTTCGGACCAACTTCATCTAAACTAGGTGAAAAACTCCCATTGGGACGAACTTTGGGTTCCGAGCTCTCAAAAACTTAAACAGAGTAAAGTTTGGACCATGTGTCGTCCAAACCACCTAAAGAACTATCATTCGGACTAACTTTGTGTTCCAAACTCTCTCGAAACTCAAACGGAGAAAAGTTTGGACCAACTTCGTCCAAACTAGGTGAAAAACTCTCATTGGGACGAACTTTCGACTCCGAGTACTCAAAATCTTAAACGGAGAAAAGTTTGGACCATGTGTCGTCCAAACCACCTAAAGAACTCTGATTCGAACGAAATTTGTGTTCCAAACTCTCTCGAAACTCAAACGGAGCAAAGTTTGGACAACCTTCGTCCAAACTAGATTAAAAACTCTCATTGGGACGAACTTTGGGTTCCGAGCTCTCAAAAACTTAAACGGAGAAAAGTTTGGACCATGTGTCGTCAAAACCACCTAAAGAACTCTCATTCGGACGAACTTTGAGTTCCAAACTCTCTCGAAACTAAAACGGAGCAAAGTTTGGACAACCTTCGTCCAAACTAGATTAAAAACTCTCATTGGGACGAACTTTGGGTTCCGAGCTCTCAAAAACTTAAACGGAGTAAAGTTTGGACCATGTGTCGTCCAAACTACCTAAAGAACTATCATTGGGACGAACTTTGAGTTGAAAACTCTCTCGAAACTAAAATTGAGAAAACTTTGGACCAACTTCGTCCAAACTAGATTAAAAACCCTCATTGGGACGAACTTTGGGTTCCGAGCTCTCAAAAAGTTAAACGGAGAAAAGTTTGGACCATGTGTCGTCAAAACCACCTAAAGAACTCTCATTCGGACGAACTTTGAGTTCCAAACTCTCTCGAAACTCAAACGGAGCAAAGTTTGGACCAACTTCGTCCAAACTAGATTAAAAACTCTCATCGGGACGAACTTTGGTTCCGAGCTCTCAAAAACTTAAACGGAGTAAAGTTTGGACCATGTGTCGTCCAAACTACCTAAAGAACTATCATTGGGACGAACTTTGAGTTGAAAACTCTCTCGAAACTAAAATTGAGCAAACTTTCGACCAACTTCGTCCAAACTAGATGAAAAACTCTCATTGGGACGAACTTTGGGTTTCGAGCTCTCAAAAACTTAAACGGAGTAAAGTTTGGACCATGTGTCATCCAAACCACCTAAAGTACTCTCATTCGGACGAAGTTTGAGTTCCAAACTCTCTCGAAACTCAAACAGAGCAAAGTTTGGACCAACTTCGTCCAAACTAGATTAAAAACTCTCATTGGGATGAACTTTGGGTTCCGAGCTCTCAAAAACTTAAACGGTGAAAAGTTTGGACCATGTGTCGTCAAAACCACCTAAAGAACTCTCATTCGGACGAACTTGAAGTTCCAGACTCTCTCGAAACTCAAACGGAGAAAAGTTTGGACCAACTTCGTCCAAACTAGATTAAAAACTCTAATTGGGACGAACTTTGGGTTTGGAGCTCTCAAAAACTTAAACGGAGTAAAGTTTGGACCATGTGTCGTCCAAACCACCTAAAGAACTATGATTCGGACAAACTTTGTGTTCCAAACTCTCTCGAAACTCAAACGGAGCAAAGTTTGGACCAACTTCGTCCAAACTAGGTGAAAAACTCTCATTGGGACGAACTTTGGTTTCCGAGCTCCCAAAAACTTAAAAAGAGTAAAGTTTGGACCATGTGTCGTCCAAACCACCTAAAGAACTATCATTCGGACTAACTTTGTGTTCCAAACTCTCTCGAAACTCAAATGGAGAAAAGTTTGGACCAACTTCGTCCAAACTAGGTGAAAACCTCTCATTGGGACGAACTTTGGGTTCCGGGCTCTCAAAAACTTAAACGGAGTAAAGTTTGGACCATGTGTCGTCAAAACCACCTAAAGAACTCTCATTCGGATGAACTAAGAGTTCCAAACTCTCTCGAAACTCAAACGGAGCAAAGTTTGGACCAACTTCGTCCATACTAGATTAAAAACTCTCATTGGGACGAACTTTGGGTTCCGAGCTCTCAAAAACTTAAACGGAGTAAAGTTTGGACCATGTGTCGTCAAAACCACCTAAAGAACTCTCATTCGGACGAACTTTGAGTTCCAAACTCTCTCGAAACTCAAACGGAGCAAAGTTTGGACCAACTTCGTCCAAACTAGATTAAAAACTCTCATCGGGACGAACTTTTGGTTCCGAGCTCTCAAAAACTTAAACGGAGTAAAGTTTGGACCATGTGTCGTCCGAACTACCGAAAGAACTATCATTGGGACGAACTTTGAGTTGAAAACTCTCTCGAAACTAAAATTGAGCAAACTTCGGACCAACTTCATCTAAACTAGGTGAAAAACTCCCATTGGGACGAACTTTGGGTTCCGAGCTCTCAAAAACTTAAACAGAGTAAAGTTTGGACCATGTGTCGTCCAAACCACCTAAAGAACTATGATTCGGACAAACTTTGTGTTCCAAACTCTCTCGAAACTCAAACGGAGCAAAGTTTGGACCAACTTCGTCCAAACTAGGTGAAAAACTCTCATTGGGACGAACTTTGGTTTCCGAGCTCCCAAAAACTTAAAAAGAGTAAAGTTTGGACCATGTGTCGTCCAAACCACCTAAAGAACTATCATTCGGACTAACTTTGTGTTCCAAACTCTCTCGAAACTCAAATGGAGAAAAGTTTGGACCAACTTCGTCCAAACTAGGTGAAAACCTCTCATTGGGACGAACTTTGGGTTCCGGGCTCTCAAAAACTTAAACGGAGTAAAGTTTGGACCATGTGTCGTCAAAACCACCTAAAGAACTCTCATTCGGATGAACTAAGAGTTCCAAACTCTCTCGAAACTCAAACGGAGCAAAGTTTGGACCAACTTCGTCCATACTAGATTAAAAACTCTCATTGGGACGAACTTTGGGTTCCGAGCTCTCAAAAACTTAAACGGAGTAAAGTTTGGACCATGTGTCGTCAAAACCACCTAAAGAACTCTCATTCGGACGAACTTTGAGTTCCAAACTCTCTCGAAACTCAAACGGAGCAAAGTTTGGACCAACTTCGTCCAAACTAGATTAAAAACTCTCATCGGGACGAACTTTTGGTTCCGAGCTCTCAAAAACTTAAACGGAGTAAAGTTTGGACCATGTGTCGTCCGAACTACCGAAAGAACTATCATTGGGACGAACTTTGAGTTGAAAACTCTCTCGAAACTAAAATTGAGCAAACTTCGGACCAACTTCATCTAAACTAGGTGAAAAACTCCCATTGGGACGAACTTTGGGTTCCGAGCTCTCAAAAACTTAAACAGAGTAAAGTTTGGACCATGTGTCGTCCAAACCACCTAAAGAACGTTCATTCGGACTAACTTTGTGTTCCAAACTCTCTCGAAACTCAAACGGAGCAAAGTTTGGACACACTTCGTCCAAACTAGATTAAAAACTCTCATTGGGACGAACTTTGGTTTCCGAGCTCCCAAAAACTTAAAAAGAGTAAAGTTTGGACCATGTGTCGTCCAAACCACCTAAAGAACTATCATTGGGACGAACTTTGAGTTCCAAACTCTCTCGAAACTAAAATGGAGCAAAGTTTGGACCAACTTCGTCCAAACTAGATGAAAACTCTCGTTGGGACGAACTTTGGGTTTCGAGCTCTCAAAAACTTAAACGGAGTTAAGTTTGGACCATGTGTCGTCCAAACCACCTAAAGAACTATCATTGGGACGAACTTTGAATTCCAAACCCTCTCGAAACTTAAATTGAGCAAAGTTCGGACCAACTTCATCTAAACTAGGTGAAAAACTCCCATTGGGACGAACTTTGGGTTCCGAGCTCTCAAAAACTTAAACAGAGTAAAGTTTGGACCATGTGTCGTCCAAACCACCTAAAGAACTATCATTCGGACTAACTTTGTGTTCCAAACTCTCTCGAAACTCAAATGGAGCAAAGTTTGGACCAACTTCGTCAAAACTAGATGAAATACTCTCATTGGGACGAACTTCGGGTTCCGAGCTCTCAAAACCTTAAAGGAAGTAAAGTTTGGACCATGAATCGTCAAAACCACCTAAAGAACTCTCATTCGGACGAACTTTGAGTTCCTAACTCTCTCGAAACTCAAACGGAGAAAAGTTTGGACCAACTTCGTCCAAACTAGGTGAAAAACTCTCATTGGGACGAACTTTCGACTCCGAGTACTCAAAAACTTAAACGGAGAAAAGTTTGGACCATGTGTCGTCCAAACCACCTAAAGAACTCTGATTCAAATGAAATTTGTGTTCCAAACTCTCTCGAAACTCAAACGGAGCAAAGTTTGGACAACCTTCGTCCAAACTAGATTAAAAACTCTCATTGGGACGAACTTTGGGTTCCGAGCACTCAAAAACTTAAACGGAGAAAAGTTTGGACCATGTGTCGTCAAAACCACCTAAAGAACTCTCATTCGGACGAACGTTGAGTTCCAAACTCTCTCGAAACTCAAACGGAGCAAAGTTTGGACAACCTTCGTCCAAACTAGATTAAAAACTCTCATTGGGACGAACTTTGGGTTCCGAGCTCTCAAAAACTTAAACGGAGTAAAGTTTGGACCATGTGTCGTCCAAACTACCTAAAGAACTATCATTGGGACGAACTTTGAGTTGAAAACTCTCTCGAAACTAAAATTGAGCAAACTTTGGACCAACTTCGTCCAAACTAGATTAAAAACCCTCATTGGGACGAACTTTGGGTTCCGAGCTCTCAAAAAGTTAAACGGAGAAAAGTTTGGACCATGTGTCGTCAAAACCACCTAAAGAACTCTCATTCGGACGAACTTTGAGTTCCAAACTCTCTCGAAACTCAAACGGAGCAAAGTTTGGACCAACTTCGTCCAAACTAGATTAAAAACTCTCATCGGGACGAACTTTTGGTTCCGAGCTCTCAAAAACTTAAACGGAGTAAAGTTTGGACCATGTGTCGTCCAAACTACCTAAAGAACTATCATTGGGACGAACTTTGAGTTGAAAACTCTCTCGAAACTAAAATTGAGCAAACTTTGGACCAACTTCGTCCAAACTAGATGAAAAACTCTCATTGGGACGAACTTTGGGTTTCGAGCTCTCAAAAACTTAAACGGAGTAAAGTTTGGACCATGTGTCGTCCAAACCACCTAAAGTACTCTCATTCGGACGAACTTTGAGTTCCAAACTCTCTCGAAACTCAAAAGGAGCAAAGTTTTGACCAACTTCGTCCAAACTAGATTAAAAACTCTCATTGGGACGAACTTTGGGTTCCGAGCTCCCAAAAACTTAAACGGAGTAAAGTTTGGACCATGTGTCGTCAAAACCACCTAAAGAACTCTCATTCGGACGAACTTTGAGTTCCAAACTCTCTCGAAACTCAAACGGAGCAAAGTTTGGACCAACTTCGTCCAAACTAGATTAAAAACTCTCATTGGGACGAACTTTGGGTGTCGAGCTCTCAAAAACTTAAACGGAGTAAAGTTTGGACCATGTGTCGTCCAAACCACCTAAAGAACTATCGTTGGGACGAACTTTGAGTTCCAAACTCTCTCGAAACTAAAATTGAGCAAAGTTTGGACAAACTTCGTCCAAACTAGATGAAAAAATCTCATTGGGACGAACTTTGGGTTTCGAGCTCTCAAAAACTTAAACGGAGTAAAGTTTGGACCATGTGTCGTCAAAACCACCTAAAGAACTCTCATTCGGACGAACTTTGAGTTCCAAACCCTCTCGAAACTCAAACGGAGCAAAGTTTTGACCAACTTCGTCCAAACTAGATTAAAAACTCCCATTGGGACGAACTTTCGGTTCCGAGCTCTCTAAAACTTAAAAAGAGTAAAGTTTGGACCATGTGTCATCCAAACAACCTAAAGAACTATCATTCGGACTAACTTTGTGTTCCAAACTCTCTCGAAACTCAAATGGAGCAAAGTTTGGACCAACTTCGTCCAAACTAGGTGAAAACCTCTCATTGGGACGAACTTTGGGTTCCGGGCTCTCAAAAACTTAAACGGAGTAAAGTTTGGACCATGTGTCGTCAAAACCACCTAAAGAACTCTCATTCGGACGAACTTTGAGTTCCAAACCCTCTCGAAACTCAAACGGAGCAAAGTTTTGACCAACTTCGTCCAAACTAGATTAAAAACTCCCATTGGGACGAACTTTCGGTTCCGAGCTCTCTAAAACTTAAAAAGAGTAAAGTTTGGACCATGTGTCATCCAAACAACCTAAAGAACTATCATTCGGACTAACTTTGTGTTCCAAACTCTCTCAAAACTCAAATGGAGCAAGTTTGGACAAACTTCATCCAAACTAGATGAAAAACTCTCATTGGGACGAACTTTGGTTTCCGATTTCTCAAAAACATAAACGGAGTAAAGTTTGGACCATGTGTCGTCCAAACCACCTAAAGAACTATCATTCGGACGAACTTTTTGTTCCAAACTCTCTCGAAACTCAAATGGAGCAAAGTTTGGACCAACTTCGTCGAAACTAGATGAAAAACTCTCATTGGGACGAACTTTGGGTTCCGAGTTCCCAAAAACTTAAACGGAGTAAAGTTTGGACAATGTGTCGTCAAAACCACCTAAAGTACTCTCATTCGAACGAACTTTGAGTTCCAAACTCTCTCGAAACTAAAATTTTGCAAAGTTTGGACCAACTTCGTCCAAGCTAGATGAAAAACTATCATTGGGACGAACTTTGGGTTTCGAGCTCTCAAAAACTTAAACGGAGTAAAGTTTGGACCATGTGTCGTCCAAACCACCTAAAGTACTCTCATTCGGACGAACTTTGAGTTCCGAACTCTCTCGAAACTCAAACGGAACAAAGTTTAGACCAACTTCGTCCACACTAGATTAAAAACTCTCATTGGGACGAACTTTTGGTTTGGAGCTCTCAAAAACTTAAACGGAGTAACGTTTGGACCATGTGTCGTCCAAACCACCTAATGAACTATCATTGGGACGAACTTTGAATTCCAAACTCTCTCGAAACTCAAATGGAGCAAAGTTTGGACCAACTTCATCTAAACTAGGTGAAAAACTCCCATTGGGACGAACTTTGGGTTCCGAGCTCTCAAAAACTTAAAAAGAGTAAAGTTTGGACCATGTGTCGTCAAAACCACCTAAAGAACTATCATTCGGACTAACTTGGTGTTCCAAACTCTCTCAAAACTCAAATGGAGCAAGTTTGGACAAACTTCATCCAAACTAGATGAAAAACTCTCATTGGGACGAACTTTGGTTTCCGAGCTCTCAAAAACTTAAACGGAGTAAAGTTTGGACCATGTGTCGTCAAAACCACCTAAAGAACTATCATTCGGACGAACTTTTTGTTCCAAACTCTCTCGAAACTCAAATGGAGCAAAGTTTGGACCAACTTCGTCGAAACTAGATGCAAAACTCTCATTGGGACGAACTTTGGGTTCCTAGTTCCCAAAAACTTAAACGGAGTAAAGTTTGGACCATATGTCGTCAACACCACCTAAAGAACTATCATTGGGACGAACTTTGAATTCCAAACTCTCTCGAAACTCAAATGGAGCAAAGTTTGGACCAACTTCATCTAAACTAGGTGAAAAACTCCCATTGGGACGAACTTTCGGTTCCGAGCTCTCAAAAACTTTAAAAGAGTAAAGTTTGGACCATGTGTCGTCCAAACCACCTAAAGAACTATCATTCGGACCAACTTTGTGTTCCAAACTCTCTCGAAACTCAAATGGACCAAGTTTGGACCAACTTCGTCCAAACTAGGTGAAAACCTCTCATTGGGACGAACTTTGGGTTCCGGGCTCTCAAAAACTTAAACGGAGTAAAGTTTGGACTCTCATTCGGACGAACTTTGAGTTCCAAACTCTCTCGAAACTCAAACGGAGCAAAGTTTGGACCAACTTCGTCCATACTAGATTAAAAACTCTCATTGGGACGAACTTTGGGTTCCGAGCTCTCAAAAACTTAAACGGAGTAAAGTTTGGAACATGTGTCGTCAAAACCACCTAAAGAACTCTCATTCGGACGAACTTTGAGTTCCAAACTCTCTCGAAACTCAAACGGAGCAAAGTTTGGACCAACTTCGTCCAAACTAGATTAAAAACTCCCATTGGGACGAACTTTCGGTTCCGAGCTCTCTAAAACTTAAAAAGAGTAAAGTTTGGACCATGTGTCGTCCAAACCACCTAAAGAACTATCATTCGGACTAACTTTGTGTTCCAAACTCTCTCGAAACTCAAATGGAGCAAAGTTTGGACCAACTTCGTCCAAACTAGGTGAAAACCTCTCATTGGGACGAACTTTGGGTTCCGGGCTCTCAAAAACTTAAACGGAGTAAAGTTTGGACCATGTGTCGTCAAAACCACCTAAAGAACTCTCATTCGGACGAACTTTGAGTTCCAAACTCTCTCGAAACTCAAACGGAGCAAAGTTTGGACCAACTTCGTCCATACTAGATTAAAAACTCTCATTGGGACGAACTTTGGGTTCCGAGCTCCCAAAAACTTAAACGGAGTAAAGTTTGGACCATGTGTCGTTAAAACCACCTAAAGAACTCTCATTCGGACGAACTTTGAGTTCCAAACTCTCTCGAAACTCAAACGGAGCAAAGTTTGGACCAACTTCGTCCAAACTAGATTAAAAACTCTCATTGGGACGAACTTTGGGTTTCGAGCTCTCAAAAACTTAAACGGAGTAAAGTTTGGACCATGTGTCGTCCAAACCACCTAAAGAACTATCATTGGGACGAACTTTGAGTTCCAAACTCTCTCGAAACTAAAATTGAGCAAAGTTTGGACCAACTTCGTCCAAACTAGATGAAAAACTCTCATTGGGACGAACTTTGGGTTTCGACCTCTCAAAAACTTAAACGGAGTAAATTTTGGACCATGTGTCGTCCAAACCACCTAAAGTACTCTCATTCGAACGAACTTTGAGTTCCAAACTCTCTCGAAACTCAAATGGAGCAAAGTTTGGACCAACTTCGTCAAAACTAGATTAAAAACTCTCATTGGGACGAACTTTGGGTTCCGAGCTCTGAAAAACTTAAACGGAGTAAAGTTTGGACCATGTGTCGTCCAAACCACCTAAAGAACTATCATTCGGACTAACTTTGAGTTCCAAACTCTCTCGAAACTAAAATTGAGCAAAGTTGGACCAACTTCGTCCAAGCTAGATGAAAAACTATCATTGGGACGAACTTTGGGTTTCGAGCTCTCAAAAACTTAAACGGAGTAAAGTTTGGACCATGTGTCGTCCAAACCACCTAAAGTACTCTCATTCGGACGAACTTTGAGTTCCGAACTCTCTCGAAACTCAAACGGAACAAAGTTTGGACCAACTTCGTCCACGCTAGATTAAAAACTCTCATTGGGACGAACTTTGGGTTTGGAGCTCTCAAAAACTTAAACAGAGTAACGTTTGGACCATGTGTCGTCCAAACCACCTAATGAACTATCATTGGGACGAACTTTGAATTCCAAACTCTCTCGAAACTCAAATGGAGCAAAGTTTGGACCAACTTCATCTAAACTAGGTGAAAAACTCCCATTGGGACGAACTTTGGGTTCCGGGCTCTCAAAAACTTAAACGGAGTAAAGTTTGGACCATGTGTCGTCAAAACCACCTAAAGAACTCTCATTCGGACGAACTTTGAGTTCCAAACTCTCTCGAAACTCAAACGGAGCAAAGTTTGGACCAACTTCGTCCATACTAGATTAAAAACTCTCATTGGGACGAACTTTGGGTTCCGAGCTCCCAAAAACTTAAACGGAGTAAAGTTTGGACCATGTGTCGTTAAAACCACCTAAAGAACTCTCATTCGGACGAACTTTGAGTTCCAAACTCTCTCGAAACTCAAACGGAGCAAAGTTTGGACCAACTTCGTCCAAACTAGATTAAAAACTCTCATTGGGACGACCTTTGGGTTTCGAGCTCTCAAAAACTTAAACGGAGTAAAGTTTGGATCATGTGTCGTCCAAACCACCTAAAGAACTATCATTGGGACGAACTTTGAGTTCCAAACTCTCTCGAAACTAAAATTGAGCAAAGTTTGGACCAACTTCGTCCAAACTAGATGAAAAACTCTCATTGGGACGAACTTTGGGTTTCGACCTCTCAAAAACTTAAACGGAGTAAATTTTGGACCATGTGTCGTCCAAACCACCTAAAGTACTCTCATTCGAACGAACTTTGAGTTCCAAACTCTCTCGAAACTCAAATGGAGCAAAGTTTGGACCAACTTCGTCAAAACTAGATTAAAAACTCTCATTGGGACGAACTTTGGGTTCCGAGCTCTGAAAAACTTAAACGGAGTAAAGTTTGGACCATGTGTCGTCCAAACCACCTAAAGAACTATCATTCGGACTAACTTTGAGTTCCAAACTCTCTCGAAACTAAAATTGAGCAAAGTTGGACCAACTTCGTCCAAGCTAGATGAAAAACTATCATTGGGACGAACTTTGGGTTTCGAGCTCTCAAAAACTTAAACGGAGTAAAGTTTGGACCATGTGTCGTCCAAACCACCTAAAGTACTCTCATTCGGACGAACTTTGAGTTCCGAACTCTCTCGAAACTCAAACGGAACAAAGTTTGGACAAACTTCGTCCACACTAGATTAAAAACTCTCATTGGGACGAACTTTGGGTTTGGAGCTCTCAAAAACTTAAACGGAGTAACGTTTGGACCATGTGTCGTCCAAACCACCTAATGAACTATCATTGGGACGAACTTTGAATTCCAAACTCTCTCGAAACTCAAATGGAGCAAAGTTTGGACCAACTTCATCTAAACTAGGTGAAAAACTCCCATTGGGACGAACTTTGGGTTCTGGGCTCTCAAAAACTTAAACGGAGTAAAGTTTGGACCATGTGTCGTCAAAACCACCTAAAGAACTCTCATTCGGACGAACTTTGAGTTCCAAACTCTCTCGAAACTCAAACGGAGCAAAGTTTGGTCCAACTTCGTCCATACTAGATTAAAAACTCTCATTGGGACGAACTTTGGGTTCCGAGCTCCCAAAAACTTAAACGGAGTAAAGTTTGGACCATGTGTCGTTAAAACCACCTAAAGAACTCTCATTCGGACGAACTTTGAGTTCCAAACTCTCTCGAAACTCAAACGGAGCAAAGTTTGGACCAACTTCGTCCAAACTAGATTAAAAACTCTCATCGGGACGAACTTTGGGTTTCGAGCTCTCAAAAACTTAAACGGAGTAAAGTTTGGATCATGTGTCGTCCAAACCACCTAAAGAACTATCATTGGGACGAACTTTGAGTTCCAAACTCTCTCGAAACTAAAATTGAGCAAAGTTTGGACCAACTTCGTCCAAACTAGATGAAAAACTCTCATTGGGACGAACTTTGGGTTTCGACCTCTCAAAAACTTAAACGGAGTAAATTTTGGACCATGTGTCGTCCAAACCACCTAAAGTACTCTCATTCGAACGAACTTTGAGTTCCAAACTCTCTCGAAACTCAAATGGAGCAAAGTTTGGACCATCTTCGTCAAAACTAGATTAAAAACTCTCATTGGGACGAACTTTGGGTTCCGAGCTCTGAAAAACTTAAACGGAGTAAAGTTTGGACCATGTGTCGTCCAAACCACCTAAAGAACTATCATTCGGACTAACTTTGAGTTCCAAACTCTCTCGAAACTAAAATTGAGCAAAGTTGGACCAACTTCGTCCAAGCTAGATGAAAAACTATCATTGGGACGAACTTTGGGTTTCGAGCTCTCAAAAACTTAAACGGAGTAAAGTTTGGACCATGTGTCGTCCAAACCACCTAAAGTACTCTCATTCGGACGAACTTTGAGTTCCGAACTCTCTCGAAACTCAAACGGAACAAAGTTTGGACAAACTTCGTCCACACTAGATTAAAAACTCTCATTGGGACGAACTTTGGGTTTGGAGCTCTCAAAAACTTAAACGGAGTAACGTTTGGACCATGTGTCGTCCAAACCACCTAATGAACTATCATTGGGACGAACTTTGAATTCCAAACTCTCTCGAAACTCAAATGGAGCAAAGTTTGGACCAACTTCATCTAAACTAGGTGAAAAACTCCCATTGGGACGAACTTTGGGTTCCGAGCTCTCAAAAACTTAAAAAGAGTAAAGTTTGGACCATGTGTCGTCAAAACCACCTAAAGAACTATCATTCGGACTAACTTTGTGTTCCAAACTCTCTCAAAACTCAAATGGAGCAAGTTTGGACAAACTTCATCCAAACTAGATGAAAAACTCTCATTGGGACGAACTTTGGTTTCCAAGCTCTCAAAAACTTAAACGGAGTAAAGTTTGGACCATGTGTCGTCCAAACCACCTAAAGAACTATCATTCGGACGAACTTTTTTTTCCAAACTCTCTCGAAACTCAAATGGAGCAAAGTTTGGACCAACTTTGTCGAAACTAGATGAAAAACTCTCATTGGGACGAACTTTGGGTTCCGAGTTCCCAAAAACTTAAACGGAGTAAAGTTTGGACCATGGGACGAACTTTGAATTCTAAACTCTCTCGAAACTCAAATGGAGCAAAGTTTGGACCAACTTCATCTAAACTAGGTGAAAAACTCCCATTGGGACGAACTTTCGGTTCCGAGCTCTCAAAAACTTAAAAAGAGTAAAGTTTGGACCATGTGTCGTCCAAACCACCTAAAGAACTATCATTCGGACCAACTTTGTGTTCCAAACTCGCTTGAAACTCAAATGGACCAAGTTTGGACCAACTTCGTCCAAACTAGGTGAAAACCTCTTATTGGGACGAACTTTGGGTTCCGGGCTCTCAAAAACTTAAACGGAGTAAAGTTTGGACCATGTGTCGTCAAAACCACCTAAAGAACTCTCATTCGGACGAACTTTGAGTTCCAAACTCTCTCGAAACTCAAACGGAGCAAAGTTTGGACCAACTTCGTCCATACTAGATTAAAAACTCTCATTGGGACGAAGTTTGGGTTCCGAGCTCTCAAAAACTTAAACGGAGTAAAGTTTGGACCATGTGTCGTCCAAACCACCTAAAGTACTCTCATTCGGACGAACTTTGAGTTCCGAACTCTCTCGAAACTCAAACGGAACAAAGTTTGGACCAACTTCGTCCACACTAGATTAAAAACTCTCATTGGGACGAACTTTGGGTTTGGAGCTCTCAAAAACTTAAATGGAGTAACGTTTGGACCATGTGTCGTCCAAACCACCTAATGAACTATCATTGGGACGAACTTCGAATTCCAAACTCTCTCGAAACTCAAATGGAGCAAAGTTTGGACCAACTTCATCTAAACTAGGTGAAAAACTCCCATCGGGACGAACTTTGGGTTCCGAGCTCTCAAAAACTTAAAAAGAGTAAAGTTTGGACCATGTGTCGTCCAAACCACCTAAAGAACTATCATTCGGACTAACTTTGTGTTCCAAACTCTCTCGAAACTCAAATGGAGCAAAGTTTGGACCAACTTCGTACAAACTAGGTGAAAACCTCTCATTGGGACGAACTTTTGGTTCCGGGCTCTCAAAAACTTAAACGGAGTAAAGTTTCGACCATGTGTCGTCAAAACCACCTAAAGAACTCTCATTCGGACGAACTTTGAGTTCCAAACTCTCTCGAAACTAAAATTGAGCAATGTTTGGACCAACTTCGTCCAAACTAGATGAAAAACTCTCATTGGGACGAACTTTGGGTTTCGAGCTCTCAAAAACTTAAACGGAGTAAAGTTTGGACCATGTGTCATCCAAACCACCTAAAGTACTCTCATTCGGACGAACTTTGAGTTCCAAACTCTCTCGAAACTCAAACGGAGCAAAGTTTGGACAACCTTCGTCCAAACTAGATTAAAAACTCTCATTGGGACGAACTTTGGGTTCCGAGCTCTCAGAAACTTAAACGGAGTAAAGTTTGGACCATGTGTCGTCCAAACAACCTAAAGTACTCTCATTTGGACGAACTTTGAGTTCCAAACTCTCTCGAAACTCAAACGGAGCAAAGTTTGGACCAACTTCGTCCAAACTATATTAAAAACTCTCATTGGGACGAACTTTGGGTTCCGAGCTCTCAAAAACATAAACGGAGTAAAGTTTGGACCATGTGTCGTCCAAACCACCTAAAGAACTATCATTGGGATGAACTTTGAGTTCCAACCTCTCTCGAAACTAAAATTGAGCAAAGTTTGGACCAACTTCGTCCAAACTAGATGAAAAACTCTCATTGGGACGAACTTTGGGTTTCGAGCTCTCAAAAACTTAAACGGAGTAAAGTTTGGACCATGTGTCGTCCAAACCACCTAAAGTACTCTCATTCGGACGAACTTTGAGTTCCAAACTCTCTCGAAACTCAAACGGAGCAAAGTTTTGACAACCTTCGTCCAAACTAGATTAAAAACTCTCATTGGGACGAACTTTGGGTTCCGAGCTCTCAAAAACTTAAACGGAGTAAAGTTTGGACCATGTGTCGTCAAAACCACCTAAAGAACTCTCATTCGGACGAACTTTGAGTTCCAAACTCTCTCGAAACTCAAACGCAGCAAAGTTTGGACCAACTTCGTCCAAACTAGATTAAAAACTCTCATTGGGACGAACTTTGAGTTTCGAGCTCTCAAAAACTTAAACGGAGTAAAGTTTGGACCATGTGTCATCCAAACCACCTAAAGTACTCTCATTCGGACGAACTTTGAGTTCCAAACTCTCTCGAAACTCAAACGGAGCAAAGTTTGGACAACCTTCGTCCAAACTAGATTAAAAACTCTCATTGGGACGAACTTTGGGTTCCGAGCTCTCAGAAACTTAAACGGAGTAAAGTTTGGACCATGTGTCGTCCAAACAACCTAAAGTACTCTCATTTGGACGAACTTTGAGTTCCAAACTCTCTCGAAACTCAAACGGAGCAAAGTTTGGACCAACTTCGTCCAAACTATATTAAAAACTCTCATTGGGACGAACTTTGGGTTCCGAGCTCTCAAAAACATAAACGGAGTAAAGTTTGGACCATGTGTCGTCCAAACCACCTAAAGAACTATCATTGGGATGAACTTTGAGTTCCAACCTCTCTCGAAACTAAAATTGAGCAAAGTTTGGACCAACTTCGTCCAAACTAGATGAAAAACTCTCATTGGGACGAACTTTGGGTTTCGAGCTCTCAAAAACTTAAACGGAGTAAAGTTTGGACCATGTGTCGTCCAAACCACCTAAAGTACTCTCATTCGGACGAACTTTGAGTTCCAAACTCTCTCGAAACTCAAACGGAGCAAAGTTTTGACAACCTTCGTCCAAACTAGATTAAAAACTCTCATTGGGACGAACTTTGGGTTCCGAGCTCTCAAAAACTTAAACGGAGTAAAGTTTCGACCATGTGTCGTCAAAACCACCTAAAGAACTCTCATTCGGACGAACTTTGAGTTCCAAACTCTCTCGAAACTCAAACGCAGCAAAGTTTGGACCAACTTCGTCCAAACTAGATTAAAAACTCTCATTGGGACGAACTTTGAGTTTCGAGCTCTCAAAAACTTAAACGGAGTAAAGTTTGGACCATGTGTCATCCAAACCACCTAAAGTACTCTCATTCGGACGAACTTTGAGTTCCAAACTCTCTCGAAACTCAAACGGAGCAAAGTTTGGACAACCTTCGTCCAAACTAGATTAAAAACTCTCATTGGGACGAACTTTGGGTTCCGAGCTCTCAGAAACTTAAACGGAGTAAAGTTTGGACCATGTGTCGTCCAAACAACCTAAAGTACTCTCATTTGGACGAACTTTGAGTTCCAAACTCTCTCGAAACTCAAACGGAGCAAAGTTTGGACCAACTTCGTCCAAACTATATTAAAAACTCTCATTGGGACGAACATTGGGTTCCGAGCTCTCAAAAACATAAACGGAGTAAAGTTTGGACCATGTGTCGTCCAAACCACCTAAAGAACTATCATTGGGATGAACTTTGAGTTCCAACCTCTCTCGAAACTAAAATTGAGCAAAGTTTGGACCAACTTCGTCCAAACTAGATGAAAAACTCTCATTGGGACGAACTTTGGGTTTCGAGCTCTCAAAAACTTAAACGGAGTAAAGTTTGGACCATGTGTCGTCCAAACCACCTAAAGTACTCTCATTCGGACGAACTTTGAGTTCCAAACTCTCTCGAAACTCAAACGGAGCAAAGTTTTGACAACCTTCGTCCAAACTAGATTAAAAACTCTCATTGGGACGAACTTTGGGTTCCGAGCTCTCAAAAACTTAAACGGAGTAAAGTTTGGACCATGTGTCGTCAAAACCACCTAAAGAACTCTCATTCGGACGAACTTTGAGTTCCAAACTCTCTCGAAACTCAAACGCAGCAAAGTTTGGACCAACTTCGTCCAAACTAGATTAAAAACTCTCATTGGGACGAACTTTGAGTTTCGAGCTCTCAAAAACTTAAACGGAGTAAAGTTTGGACCATGTGTCATCCAAACCACCTAAAGTACTCTCATTCGGACGAACTTTGAGTTCCAAACTCTCTCGAAACTCAAACGGAGCAAAGTTTGGACAACCTTCGTCCAAACTAGATTAAAAACTCTCATTGGGACGAACTTTGGGTTCCGAGCTCTCAGAAACTTAAACGGAGTAAAGTTTGGACCATGTGTCGTCCAAAACACCTAAAGTACGCTCATTTGGACGAACTTTGAGTTCCAAACTCTCTCGAAACTCAAACGGAGCAAAGTTTGGACAACCTTCGTCCAAACTAGATTAAAAACTCTCATTGGGACGAACTTTGGGTTCCGAGCTCTCAGAAACTTAAACGGAGTAAAGTTTGGACCATGTGTCGTCCAAACAACCTAAAGAACTCTCATTCGGACGAACTTTGAGTTCCAAACTCTCTCGAAACTCAAACGGAGCAAAGTTTGGACCAACTTCGTCCAAACTATATTAAAAACTCTCATTGGGACGAACTTTGGGTTCCGAGCTCTAAAAAACTTAAACGGAGTAAAGTTTGGACCATGTGTCGTCAAAACCACCTAAAGAACTCTCATTCGGACGAACTTTGAGTTCCAAACTCTCTCGAAACTCAAACGCAGCAAAGTTTGGACCAACTTCGTCCAAACTAGATTAAAAACTCTCATATGGACGAACTTTGGGTTCCGAGCTCTCAAAAACTTAAACGGAGTAAAGTTTGGACCATGTGTCGTCAAAACCACCTAAAGAACTATCATTGGGACGAACTTTGAGTTCCAAACTCTCTCGAAACTAAAATTGAGCAAAGTTTGGACCAACTTCGTCCAAACTAGATGAAAAACTCTCATTGGGACGAACTTTGGGTTTCGAGCTCTCAAAAACTTAAACGGAGTAAAGTTTGGACCATGTGTCGTCCAAACCACCTAAAGTACTCTCATTCGGACGAACTTTGAGTTCCAAACTCTCTCGAAACTCAAACGGAGCAAAGTTTTGACAACCTTCGTCCAAACTAGATTAAAAACTCTCATTGGGACGAACTTTGGGTTCCAAGCTCTCAAAAACTTAAACGGAGTAAAGTTTGGACCATGTGTCGTCAAAACCACCTAAAGAACTCTCATTCGGACGAACTTTGAGTTCCAAACTCTCTCGAAACTCAAACGGAGCAAAGTTTGGACAACCTTCGTCCAAACTAGATTAAAAACTCTCATTGGGACGAACTTTGGGTTCCGAGCTCTCAAAAACATAAACGGAGTAAAGTTTGGACCATGTGTCGTCCAAACCACCTAAAGAACTATCATTGGGACGAACTTTGAGTTCCAAACTCTCTCGAAACTAAAATTGAGCAAAGTTTGGAACAACTTCGTCCAAGCTAGATGAAAAACTCTCTTTGGGACGAACTTTGGGTTTCAAGCTCTCAAAAACTTAAACGGAGTAAACTTTGGACCATGTGTCGTCAAAACCACCTAAAGAACTCTCATTCGGACGAACTTTGAGTTCCAAACTCTCTCGAAACTCAAACGGAGCAAAGTTTGGACAACCTTCGTCCAAACTAGATTAAAAACTCTCATTGGGACGAACTTTGGGTTCCGAGCTCTCAAAAACTTAAACGGAGTAAAGTTTGGACCATGTGTCGTCAAAACCACCTAAAGAACTATCATTGGGACGAACTTTGAGTTCCAAACTCTCTCGAAACTAAAATTGAGCAAAGTTTGGACCAACTTCGTCCAAACTAGATGAAAAACTCTCATTGGGACGAACTTTGGGTTTCGAGCTCTCAAAAACTTACACGAAGTAAACTTTGGACCATGTGTCGTCCAAACAACCTAAAGTACTCTCATTCGGACGAACTTTGAGTTCCAAACTCTCTCGAAACTCAAACGGAGCAAAGTTTGGACCAACTTCGTCCAAACTAGATTAAAAACTCTCATTGGGACGAACTTTGTTTTCCGAGCTCTCAAAAACATAAACGGAGTAAAGTTTGGACCATGTGTCGTCCAAACCACCTAAAGAACTATCATTGGGACGAACTTTGAGTTCCAAACTCTCTCGAAACTAAAATTGAGCAAAGTTTGGACCAACTTCGTCCAAACTAGATGAAAAACTCTCATTGGGACGAACTTTGGGTTTCGAGCTCTCAAAAACTTAAACGGAGTAAAGTTTGGACCATGTGTCGTCCGAACCACCTAAAGTACTCTCATTCGGACGAACTTTGAGTTCCAAACTCTCTCGAAACTCATACGGAGCAAAGTTTGGACCAACTTCGTCCAAACTAGATTAAAAACTCTTATTGGGACGAACTTTGGGTTCCGAGCTCTCAAAAACATAAACGGAGTAAAGGTTGGACCATGTGTCGTCCAAACCACCTAAAGAACTATCATTGGGACGAACTTTGAGTTCCAAACTCTCTCGAAACTAAAATTGAGCAAAGTTTGGACCAACTTCGTCCAAACTAGATGAAAAACTCTCATTGGGACGAACTTTGGGTTTCGAGCTCTCAAAAACTTAAACGGAGTAAAGTTTGGACCATGTGTCGTCCAAACCACCTAAAGTACTCTCATTCGGACGAACTTTGAGTTCCAAACTCTCTCGAAACTCAAACGGAGCAAAGTTTGGACAACCTTCGTCCAAACTAGATTAAAAACTCTCATTGGGACGAACTTTGGGTTCCGAGCTCTCAAAAACTTAAACGGAGTAAAGTTTGGACCATGTGTCGTAAAAACCACCTAAAGAACTCTCATTCGGACGAACTTTGAGTTCCAAACTCTCTCGAAACTCAAACGCAGCAAAGTTTGGACCAACTTCGTCCAAACTAGATTAAAAACTCTCATTGGGACGAACTTTGAGTTCCGAGCTCTCAAAAACTTAAACGGAGTAAACTTTGGACCATGTGTCGTCCGAACCACCTAAAGTACTCTCATTCGGACGAACTGTGAGTTCCAAACTCTCTCGAAACTCAAACGGAGCAAAGTTTGGACCAACTTCGTCCAAACTAGATTAAAAACTCTCATTGGGACGAACTTTGGGATCCGAGCTCTCAAAAACATAAACGGAGTAAAGTTTGGACCATGTGTTGTCCAAACCACCTAAAGAACTATCATTGGGACGAACTTTGAGTTCCAAACTCTCTCGAAACTCAAACGGAGCAAAGTTTGGAAAACCTTCGTCAAAACTAGATTAAAAACTCTCATTGGGACGAACTTTGGGTTCCGAGCTCTCAAAAACATAAACGGAGTAAAGTTTGGACCATGTGTCGTCAAAACCACCTAAAGAACTCTCATTCGGACGAACTTTGAGTTCCAAACTCTCTCGAAATTCAAACGCAGCAAAGTTTGGACCAACTTCGTCCAAACTAGATTAAAAACTCTCATTGGGACGAACTTTGAGTTTCGAGCTCTCAAAAACTTAAACGGAGTAAACTTTGGACCATGTGTCGTCGAAACCACCTAAAGTACTCTCATTCGGACGAACTTTGAGTTCCAAACTCTCTCGAAACTCAAACGGAGCAAAGTTTGGACCAACTTCGTCCAAACTAGATTAAAAACTCTCATTGGGACGAACTTTGGGTTCCGAGCTTTCAAAAACATAAACGGAGTAAAGTTTGGACCATGTGTCGTCCAAACCACCTAAAGAACTATCATTGGGACGAACTTTGAGTTCCAAACTCTCTCGAAAGTAAAATTGAGCAAAGTTTGGACCAACTTCGTCCAAACTAAATGAAAAACTCTCATGGGGACGAACTTTGGGTTTCGAGCTCTCAAAAACTTAAACGGAGTAAAGTTTGGACCATGTGTCGTCCAAACCACATAAAGTACTCTCATTCGGACGAACTTTGAGTTCCAAACTCTCTCGAAACTCAAACGGAGAAAAGTTTGGACCAACTTCGTCCAAACTAGATTAAAAACTCTCATTGGGACGAACTTTGGGTTCCGAGCTCTCAAAAACATAGACGGAGTAAAGTTTGGACCATGTGTCGTCCAAACCACCTAAAGAACTATCATTGGGACGAACTTTGAGTTCCAAACTCTCTCGAAACTCAAACGGGGAAAAGTTGTGACAACCTTCGTCCAAACTAGATTAAAAACTCTCATTCGGACGAACTTTGGGTTCCGAGCTCTCAAAAACTTAAACGGATTAAAGTTTGGACCATGTGTCGTCCAAACCGCCTAAAGTACTCTCATTCGGACGAACTTTGAGTTCCAAACTCTCTCGAAACTCAAACGGAGAAAAGTTTGGACCAACTTCGTCCAAACTAGATTAAAAACTCTCATTGGGACGAACTTTGGGTTCCGAGCTCTAAAAAACATAAACAGAGTAAAGTTTGGACCATGTGTCGTCCAAACCACCTAAAGAACTATCATTGGGACGAACTTTGAGTTCCAAACTCTCTCGAAACTCAAACGGAGCAAAGTTTCGACAACCTTCGTCCAAACTAGATTAAAAACTCTCATTGTGACGAACTTTGGGTTCCGAGCTCTCAAAAACTTAAACGGAGTAAAGTTTGGACCATGTGTCGTCCAAACCACCTAAAGAACTATCATTGGGACGAACTTTGAGTTCCAAACTCTCTCGAAACTAAAATTGAGCAAAGTTTGGACCAACTTCGTCCAAACTAGATGAAAAACTCTCATTGGGACGAACTTTGGGTTTCGAGCTCTCAAAAACTTAAACGGAGTAAAGTTTGGACCATGTATCTTCCAAACCACCTAAAGTACTCTCATTCGGACGAACTTTGAGTTCGAAACTCTCTCGAAACTCAAACGGAGCAAAGTTTGGACAACCTTCGTCCAAACTAGATTAAAAACTCTCATCGGGACGAACTTTGGGTTCCGAGCTCTCAAAAACTTAAACGGAGTAAAGTTTGGACCATGTGTCGTCAAAACCACCTAAAGAACTCTCATTCGGACGAACTTTGAGTTCCAAACTCTCTCGAAACTCAAACGGAGCAAAGTTTGGACAACCTTCGTCCAAACTAGATTAAAAACTCTCATCGGGACGAACTTTGGGTTCCGAGATGTCAAAAACTTAAACGGAGTAAAGTTTGGACCATGTGTCGTCCAAACCACCTAAAGAACTATCATTGGGACGAACTTTGAGTTCCAAACTCTCTCGAAACTAAAACGGGGAAAAGTTTTGACAACCTTCGTCCAAACTAGATTAAAAACTCTCATTGGGACGAACTTTGGGTTCCGAGCTCTCAAAAACATAAACGGAGTAAAGTTTGGACCATGTGTCGTCAAAACCACCTAAAGAACTCTCATTCGGACGAACTTTGAGTTCCAAACTCTCTCGAAATTCAAACGCAGCAAAGTTTGGACCAACTTCGTCCAAATTAGATTAAAAACTCTCATTGGGACGAACTTTGAGTTTCGAGCTCTCAAAAACTTAAACGGAGTAAACTTTGGACCATGTGTCGTCGAAACCACCTAAAGTACTCTCATTCGGACGAACTTTGAGTTCCAAACTCTCTCGAAACTCAAACGGAGAAAAGTTTGGACCAACTTCGTCCAAACTAGATTAAAAACTCTCATTGGGACGAACTTTGGGTTCCGAGCTCTCAAAAACATAAACGGAGTAAAGTTTGGACCATGTGTCGTCCAAACGACCTAAAGAACTATCATTGGGACGAACTTTGAGTTCCAAACTCTCTCGAAACTCAAACGGGGAAAAGTTGTGACAACCTTCGTCCAAACTAGATTAAAAACTCTCATTCGGACGAACTTTGGGTTCCGAGCTCTCAAAAACTTAAACGGAGTAAAGTTTGGACCATGTGTCGTCCAAACCGCCTAAAGTACTCTCATTCGGACGAACTTTGAGTTCCAAACTCTCTCGAAACTCAAACGGAGAAAAGTTTGGACCAACTTCGTCCAAACTAGATTAAAAACTCTCATTGGGACGAACTTTGGGTTCCGAGCTCTCAAAAACATAAACGGAGTAAAGTTTGGACCATGTGTCGTCCAAACCACCTAAAGAACTATCATTGGGACGAACTTTGAGTTCCAAACTCTCTCGAAACTCAAACGGAGCAAAGTTTCGACAACCTTCGTCCAAACTAGATTAAAAACTCTCATTGTGACGAACTTTGGGTTCCGAGCTCTCAAAAACTTAAACGGAGTAAAGTTTGGACCATGTGTCGTCCAAACCACCTAAAGAACTATCATTGGGACGAACTTTTAGTTCCAAACTCTCTCGAAACTAAAATTGAGCAAAGTTTGGACCAACTTCGTCCAAACTAGATGAAAAACTCTCATTGGGACGAACTTTGGGTTTCGAGCTCTCAAAAACTTAAACGGAGTAAAGTTTTTACCATGTGTCGTCCAAACCACCTAAAGAACTATTATTGGGACGAACTTTGAGTTCCAAACTCTCTCGAAACTAAAATTGAGCAAAGTTTGGACCAACTTCGTCCAAACTAGATGAAAAACTCTCATTGGGACGAACTTTGGGTTTCGAGCTCTCAAAAACTTAAACGGAGTAAAGTTTGGACCATGTGTCTTCCAAACCACCTAAAGTACTCTCATTCGGACGAACTTTGAGTTCGAAACTCTCTCGAAACTCAAACGGAGCAAAGTTTGGACAACCTTCGTCCAAACTAGATTAAAAACTCTCATCGGGACGAACTTTGGGTTCCGAGCTCTCAAAAACTTAAACGGAGTAAAGTTTGGACCATGTGTCGTCAAAACCACCTAAAGAACTCTCATTCAGACGAACTTTGAGTTCCAAACTCTCTCGAAACTCAAACGGAGCAAAGTTTGGACAACCTTCGTCCAAACTAGATTAAAAACTCTCATCGGGACGAACTTTGGGTTCCGAGATGTCAAAAACTTAAACGGAGTAAAGTTTGGACCATGTGTCGTCCAAACCACCTAAAGTACTCTCATTCGGACGAACTTTGAGTTCCAAACTCTCTCGAAACTAAAACGGGGAAAAGTTGTGACAACCTTCGTCCAAACTAGATTAAAAACTCTTATTCGGACAAACTTTGGGTTCCGAGTTCTCAAAAACTTAAACGGAGTAAAGTTTGGACCATGTGTCGTCCAAACCGCCTAAAGTACTCTCATTCGGACGAACTTTGAGTTCCAAACTCTCTCGAAACTCAAACGGAGAAAAGTTTGGACCAACTTCGTCCAAACTAAATTAAAAACTCTCATTGGGACGAACTTTGGGTTCCGAGCTCTCAAAAACATAAACGGAGTAAAGTTTGGACCATGTGTCGTCCAAACCACCCAAAGAACTATCATTGGGACGAACTTTGAGTTCCAAACTATCTCGAAACTGAAACGGAGCAAAGTTTGGACCAACTTCGTCCAAACTAGATTAAAAACTCTCATTGGGACGAACTTTGGGTTCCGAGCTCTCAAAAACATAAACGGAGTAAAGTTTGGACCATGTGTCGTCCAAACAACCTAAAGAACTATCATTGGGATGAACTTTGAGTTCCAAACTCTCTCGAAACTCAAACGGAGCAAAGTTTGGACAACCTTCGTCCAAACTAGATTAAAAACTCTCATTGTGACGAACTTTGGGTTCCGAGCTCTCAAAAACTTAAACGGAGTAAAGTTTTGACCATGTGTCGTCCAAACCACCTACAGTACTCTCATTCGGACGAACTTTGAGTTCCAAACTCTCTCGAAACTCAAACGGAGCAAAGTTTGGACCAACTTCGTCCAAACTAGATTAAAAACTCTCATTGGGACGAACTTTGGGTTCCGAGCTCTCAAAAACTTAAACGGAGTAAAGTTTGACCATGTGTCGTCCAAACCACCTAAAGTACTGTTATGAAACTTCCAAGAGATGGATCTAACAACCTTGCTGAAAAACAAGACCTTTAGATCTCAAATCTGAAAACCCCAAAACCGATTTGAAAATCAACCCAAGGAAAGTAAAAACCGGATTACCTTGTCGATCAAATATCTCAAGGCAAGAAACTTGCTTGAGATTCGAATCACTCCACAAGCATGATTGATCAAGTCAAGCTTGAATGATTCTCAGCATGCAACCTAAACTACATAGAATTGCAAAGAAACTTAGCTCTAGGCTAAAGGAAAAGCTCAAAGGCTTATTTTACTACATTTCCAAGTCTTCCTTTATAATGGAATTACATGGCTTTATATAGCCTTAAAATTGAAACCCTAGACCTTCCATGAGGTATATCAAGAGTTGTAACATTCCATCTTTATGACAATAATCAGCCATTAAGTAAATGTAACCTAAAACATTGATAACAAAACTTAAAACTGAAAATTACATAGAAACACCCTTAAATCCGAGAATTGAAAATCCCATCAACAAACTATGTCTTGTAACCTCCCAAAGTATAAATGAAGCCTCACTTGAAGTATCTTGAAGTTCATGTTCCATAAATGACACTTTGAATTGTCTTCAATGAAGCTTGAGTGCATTTAATGAATCTCCATTTTGAAGCTTTTCTTTAGTTTTGGATAGTATGGTAGGATTCATATCATCCTCCCCTTCTTCAAGAGAATTCGTCCTCGAATTTTGTTTTGTGAATCATTGCTGCAAAAACACTTTAAGAAAACACAAAGAACCTCACAACACTCTCTTACGTTGTTCACACTCATGGAAATTTGGGCCACTTGTGTTTGCACTCATTTTCACAAATCACTCGGTATGAACTCGCATTCTCATCTCTCAATATTGGAAGTGGAAAAGCCAAGATAATTTGCAATTCTTGTAATTGAAAGCATATATCAAACAAGCTAAACCTCTAAGAAGGATTCCAAATTAAAATTATGAAATGAGAGAAATAAATGGACAGAATGTGAGAATATGGAGGATGGAATTCTGTTAATATTGAATACAAGTGTATGGTGCTGAAGGTGATTTATAACACTTTGGAAAGTGGAAGACCGAATTTAAGACCATTGGCTAGACTTTAAACAAAGGAGTTACAATCTGAAACTAATGGCTGGAAAATTCAATGAGCAGAAATGTAACTGTCCATATTTAATGCATAACAGCCAACTCTTGCTTAAATTGAATGTGTAACTGATATAATCAGCAAGTGAAAAGCCATATTAAAACACAATTGATGAATTTATAGCAATGCAATTCGGATCTATAAGGCTTTGGAGGCAAAAATGACAAGAACAAAACAAGAACACACATTCTCGGGTATAGCAGTTTTTCCAGAACAGATTTCAAAACTTCAGACGTTTCACCCTCAAGAAATTTGAATTAGAAATCCATGAAGAAGGCAAAGTTGTAGCTTAAACAAAGATCTACAATATCATAGAAGACATTAAGTTGAAATACATTTCGGAAATATGAGTTTTTGGAGCATTTAGGCAGACTACGAAGCTGGACAGATTAAAAAAAATAACTAAAGAAAGAGAAACAAATTCAAGAGAAACGCAAAGGAAACATATATCCGATCTTGAGCCTAAAGCTCTGATACCAAAATGTTAAGAAACTTCATATAGAAAATTGCTGGAACACATTAGAGTTGATGCTTCCATCATTGATGCTTGACTTGCACTAAATGAACTTGACATGTAGTTGAGTTCCTTCAATGCTAGTTGACTTCAATTTGACTTCATTTAATGCAACGTAATTTTGAATATGTTTTTGGCATAACACAAGACATCTTGGTTCATATCAGAGCTTGGAACTCAAAGTTCGTCCCAATGAGAGTTCTTTAGGTGGTTTGGACGACACATGGTCGAAACTTTACTCCGTTTAAGTTTTTGAGAGCTTGGAACCCAAAGTTCGTCCCAATGAGAGTTTTTCATCTAGTTTGCACCTAGTTGGTCAAAACTTTGCTCCGTTTGTATTTGGAGAGAGTTTGGAACTCAAAGTTCGTCCCTATGAGAGTTCTTTAGGTGTTTTGGACGACACATGGTCCAAACTTTACTCCGTTTAAGTTTTTGAGAGCCCGGAACCCAAAGTTCGTCCCAATGAGAGTTTTTCATCTAGTTTGCACCTAGTTGGTCCAAACTTTGCTCCGTTTGTGTTTCGAGAGAGTTTGGAACTCAAAGTTCGTCCCTATGAGAGTTCTTTAGGTGGTTTGGACGACACATGGTCCAAACTTTACTCCGTTTAAGTTTTTGAGAGCTTGGAACCCAAAGTTCGTCCCAATGAGAGTTTTTCATCTAGTTTGCACCTAGTTGGTCAAAACTTTGCTCCGTTTGTATTTGGAGAGAGTTTGGAACTCAAAGTTCGTCCCTATGAGAGTTCTTTAGGTGGTTTGGACGACACATGGTCCAAACTTTACTTCGTTTAAGTTTTTGAGAGCCCGGAACCCAAAGTTCGTCCCAATGAGAGTTTTTCATCTAGTTTGCACCTAGTTGGTCAAAACTTTGCTCCGTTTGTATTTGGAGAGAGTTTGGAACTCAAAGTTCGTCCCTATGAGAGTTCTTTAGGTGGTTTGGACGACACATGGTCCAAACTTTACTCCGTTTAAGTTTTTGAGAGCCCGAAACCCAAAGTTCGTCCCAATGAGAGTTTTTCATCTAGTTTGCACCTAGTTGGACAAAACTTTGCTCCGTTTGTGTTTCGAGAGAGTTTGGAACTCAAAGTTCGTCCCTATGAGAGTTCTTTAGGTGGTTTGGACGACACATGGTCCAAACTTTACTCCGTTTAAGTTTTTGAGACCTCGGAACCCAAAGTTCGTCCCAATGAGAGTTTTTCGTCTAGTTTGCACCAAGGTTGTCCAAACTTGTCTCCGTTTGTGTTTCGAGAGAGTTTGGAACTCAAAGTTCGTTCCAATGAGAGTTCTTTAGGTGGTTTGGACGACAGATGGTCCAAACTTTACTCCGTTTAAGTTTTTTAGAGCTCGGAACCCAAAGTTCGTCCCATTGAGAGTCTTTCATCTAGTTTGGACGAAGTTGGTCAAAACTTTGCTCCGTTTGTGTTTCGAGAGAGTTTGGAACTAAAAGTTCGTCCCTATAAGAGTTCTTTAGGTGGTTTGGACGACACATGGTCCAAACTTTACTCCGTTTAAGTTTTTGAGACCTCGGAACCCGAAGTTCGTCCCAATGAGAGTTTTTCGTCTAGTTTGCACCAAGGTTGTCCAAACTTGTCTCCGTTTGTGTTTCGAGAGAGTTTGGAACTCAAAGTTCGTCCCAATGAGAGTTCTTTAGGTGGTTTGGACGACAGATGGTCCAAACTTTACTCCGTTTAAGTTTTTTAGAGCACGGAACCCAAAGTTCGTCCCATTGAGAGTCTTTCATCTAGTTTGGACGAAGTTGGTCCAAACTTTGCTCCGTTTGTGTTTCGAGAGAGTTTGGAACTCAAAGTTCGTCCCTATGAGAGTTCTTTAGGTGGTTTGGACGACACATGGTCAAAACTTTACTCCGTTTAAGTTTTTCAGAGCCCGGAACCCAAAGTTCGTCCCAATGAGAGTTTTTCATCTAGTTTTCACCTAGTTGGTCCAAACTTTGCTCCGTTTGTGTTTCGAGAGAGTTTGGAACTCAAAGTTCGTCCCTATGAGAGTTCTTTAGGTGGTTTGGACGACACATGGTCCAAACTTTACTCCGTTTAAGTTTTTGAGAACTCGGAACCTAAAGTTCGTCCCACTGAGAGTTTTTCATCTAGTTTGCACCTAGTTGGTCCAAACTTTGCTCCGTTTGTGTTTCAAGAGAGTTTGGAACTCAAAGTTCGTCCCTATGAGAGTTCTTTAGGTGGTTTGGACGACACATGGTCCAAACTTTACTCCGTTTAAGTTTTTGAGAGCTCGAAGCCCAAAGTTCTTCCCAATGAGAGTTTTTCATCTAGTTTGGACGAAGGTAGTCCAAACTTTGCTCCGTTTGTGTTTCGAGAGAGTTTGGAACTCAATGTTCGTCCCTATGAGAGTTCTTTAGGTGGTTTGGACGAGACATGGTCCAAACTTTACTCCGTTTAAGTTTTTCAGAGCTCGGAACCCAAAGATCGTCCCAATGATAGTTTTTCATCTAGTTTGCACCTAGTTGGTCCAAACTTTGCTCCGTTTGTGTTTCGAGAGAGTTTGGAACTCAAAGTTCGTCCCTATGAGAGTTCTTTAGGTGGTTTGGACGACACATGGTCCAAACTTTACTCCGTTTAAGTTTTTGAGAGCTCGGAACCCAAAGTTCGTCCCAATGAGAGTTTTTCATCTAGTTTGCACCTAGTTGGTCCAAACTTTGCTCCGTTTGTGTTTCGAGAGAGTTTGGAACTCAAAGTTCGTCCCTATGAGAGTTCTTTAGGTGGTTTGGACGACACATGGTCCAAACTTTACTCGGTTTAAGTTTTTCAGAGCTCGGAACCCAAAGTTCGTCCGAATGAGAGTTTTTCATCTAGTTTGGACGAAGTTGGTCCAAACTTTGCTCCATTTGTGTTTCGAGAGAGTTTGGAACTCAAAGTTCATCCCTATGAGAGTTCATTAGGTGGTTTTGACGACACATGGTCCAGACTTTACTCCGTTTAAGTTTTTGAGAGCTCGGAACCCAAAGTTCGTCCCAATGAGAGTTTTTCATCTAGTTTGGACGAAGTTTGTCCAAACTTTGCTCCGTTTGTGTTTCGAGACAGTTTGGAACTCAAAGTTCGTCCCTATGAGAGTTCTTTAGGTGGTTTGGACGACACATGGTCCAAACTTTACTCCGTTTAAGTTTTTTAGAGCTCGGAACCCAAAGTTCCTCCCATTGAGAGTCTTTCATCTAGTTTGGACGATGTTGGTCCAAACTTTGCTCCGTTTGTGTTTCGAGAGAGTTTGGAACTCAAAGTTCGTCCCAATGAGAGTTCTTTAGGTGGTTTGGACGACACATGGTCGAAACTTTACTCCGTTTAAGTTTTTCAGAGCTCGGAACCCAAAGTTCGTCCCAATGAGAGTTTTTCATCTAGTTTGGACGAAGTTGGTCAAAACTTTGCTCCGTTTGTGTTTCGAGAGAGTTTGGAACTCAAAGTTCATCAATATGAGAGTTCTTTAGGTGGTTTGGACGAGACATGGTCCAAACTTTACTCCGTTTAAGTTTTTGAGAGCTCGGAAACAAAAGTTCGTCCCGATGATAGTTTTTCATCTAGTTTGCACCTAGTTGGTCCAAACTTTGCTCCGTTTGTGTTTCGAGAGAGTTTGGAACTCAAAGTTCGTCCCTATGAGAGTTCTTTAGGTGGTTTGGACGACACATGGTCCAAACTTTACTCCGTTTAAGTTTTTGAGAGCTCGGAACCCAAAGTTCGTCCCACTGAGAGTTTTTCATCTAGTTTGCACCTAGTTGGTCCAAACTTTGCTCCGTTTGTGTTTCGAGAGAGTTTGGAACTCAAAGTTCGTCCCTATGAGAGTTCTTTAGGTGGTTTGGACGACACATGGTCCAAACTTTACTCCGTTTAAGTTTTTGAGAGCTCGGAACCCAAAGTTCGTCCCACTGAGAGTTTTTCATCTAGTTTGGACGAAGTTGGTCCAAACTTTGCTCCGTTTGTGTTTCGAGAGAGTTCTGAACTCAAAGTTCTTCCGAATGAGAGTTCTTTAGGTGGTTTGGACGACACATGGTCCGAACTTTACTCCGTTTAAGTTTTTGAGAGTTCGAAACACAAAGTTCGTCCCAATGAGAGTTTTTCATCTAGTTTGGACGAAGTTGGTCCAAACTTGTCTCCGTTTGTGTTTCGAGAGAGTTTGGAACTCAAAGTTCGTCCCAATGAGAGTTCTTTAGGTGGTTTGGACGACAGATGGTCAAAACTTTACTCCGTTTAAGTTTTTTAGAGCTCGGAACCCAACGTTCGTCCCATTGAGAGTCTTTCATCTAGTTTGGACGAAGTTGGTCCAAACTTTGCTCCGTTTGTGTTTCGAGAGAGTTTGGAACTCAAAGTTCGTCCCTATGAGAGTTCTTTAGGTGGTTTGGACGACACATGGTCCAAACTTTACTCCGTTTAAGTTTTTGAGAGCTCGAAGCCCAAAGTTCTTCCCAATGAGAGTTTTTCATCTAGTTTGGACGAAGGTAGTCCAAACTTTGCTCCGTTTGTGTTTCGAGAGAGTTTGGAACTCAATGTTCGTCCCTATGAGAGTTCTTTAGGTGGTTTGGACGAGACATGGTCCAAACTTTACTCCGTTTAAGTTTTTCAGAGCTCGGAACCCAAAGATCGTCCCAATGATAGTTTTTCATCTAGTTTGCACCTAGTTGGTCCAAACTTTGCTCCGTTTGTGTTTCGAGAGAGTTTGGAACTCAAAGTTCGTCCCTATGAGAGTTCTTTAGGTGGTTTGGACGACACATGGTCCAAACTTTACTCCGTTTAAGTTTTTGAGAGCTCGGAACCCAAAGTTCGTCCCAATGAGAGTTTTTCATCTAGTTTGCACCTAGTTGGTCCAAACTTTGCTCCGTTTGTGTTTCGAGAGAGTTTGGAACTCAAAGTTCGTCCCTATGAGAGTTCTTTAGGTGGTTTGGACGACACATGGTCCAAACTTTACTCGGTTTAAGTTTTTCAGAGCTCGGAACCCAAAGTTCGTCCGAATGAGAGTTTTTCATCTAGTTTGGACGAAGTTGGTCCAAACTTTGCTCCATTTGTGTTTCGAGAGAGTTTGGAACTCAAAGTTCATCCCTATGAGAGTTCATTAGGTGGTTTTGACGACACATGGTCCAGACTTTACTCCGTTTAAGTTTTTGAGAGCTCGGAACCCAAAGTTCGTCCCAATGAGAGTTTTTCATCTAGTTTGGACGAAGTTTGTCCAAACCTTGCTCCGTTTGTGTTTCGAGACAGTTTGGAACTCAAAGTTCGTCCCTATGAGAGTTCTTTAGGTGGTTTGGACGACACATGGTCCAAACTTTACTCCGTTTAAGTTTTTTAGAGCTCGGAACCCAAAGTTCCTCCCATTGAGAGTCTTTCATCTAGTTTGGACGATGTTGGTCCAAACTTTGCTCCGTTTGTGTTTCGAGAGAGTTTGGAACTCAAAGTTCGTCCCAATGAGAGTTCTTTAGGTGGTTTGGACGACACATGGTCGAAACTTTACTCCGTTTAAGTTTTTCAGAGCTCGGAACCCAAAGTTCGTCCCAATGAGAGTTTTTCATCTAGTTTGGACGAAGTTGGTCAAAACTTTGCTCCGTTTGTGTTTCGAGAGAGTTTGGAACTCAAAGTTCATCAATATGAGAGTTCTTTAGGTGGTTTGGACGAGACATGGTCCAAACTTTACTCCGTTTAAGTTTTTGAGAGCTCGGAAACAAAAGTTCGTCCCGATGATAGTTTTTCATCTAGTTTGCACCTAGTTGGTCCAAACTTTGCTCCGTTTGTGTTTCGAGAGAGTTTGGAACTCAAAGTTCGTCCCTATGAGAGTTCTTTAGGTGGTTTGGACGACACATGGTCCAAACTTTACTCCGTTTAAGTTTTTGAGAGCTCGGAACCCAAAGTTCGTCCCACTGAGAGTTTTTCATCTAGTTTGCACCTAGTTGGTCCAAACTTTGCTCCGTTTGTGTTTCGAGAGAGTTTGGAACTCAAAGTTCGTCCCTATGAGAGTTCTTTAGGTGGTTTGGACGACACATGGTCCAAACTTTACTCCGTTTAAGTTTTTGAGAGCTCGGAACCCAAAGTTCGTCCCACTGAGAGTTTTTCATCTAGTTTGGACGAAGTTGGTCCAAACTTTGCTCCGTTTGTGTTTCGAGAGAGTTCTGAACTCAAAGTTCTTCCGAATGAGAGTTCTTTAGGTGGTTTGGACGACACATGGTCCGAACTTTACTCCGTTTAAGTTTTTGAGAGTTCGAAACACAAAGTTCGTCCCAATGAGAGTTTTTCATCTAGTTTGGACGAAGTTGGTCCAAACTTGTCTCCGTTTGTGTTTCGAGAGAGTTTGGAACTCAAAGTTCGTCCCAATGAGAGTTCTTTAGGTGGTTTGGACGACAGATGGTCAAAACTTTACTCCGTTTAAGTTTTTTAGAGCTCGGAACCCAACGTTCGTCCCATTGAGAGTCTTTCATCTAGTTTGGACGAAGTTGGTCCAAACTTTGCTCCGTTTGTGTTTCGAGAGAGTTTGGAACTCAAAGTTCGTCCCACTGAGAGTTCTTTAGGTGGTTTGGACGACACATGGTTGGAACTTTACTCCGTTTAAGTTTTTGAGAGCTCCGAACCCAAAGTTCGTCCCAATGAGAGCTTTTCATCTAGTTTGCACCTAGTTGGTCCAAACTTTGCTCCGTTTGTGTTTCGAGAGAGTTTGGAACTCAAAGTTCGTCCCTATGAGAGTTCTTTAGATGGTTTGGATGACACATGGTCCAAACTTTACTCCGTTTAAGTTTTTGAGAGCTCGGAACCCAAAGTTCGTCCCAATGAGACTTTTTCATCTAGTTTGCACCTAGTTGGTCCAAACTTTGCTCCGTTTGTGTTTCGAGAGAGTTTGGAACTCAAAGTTCGTCCCAATGAGAGTTCTTTAGGTGGTTTGGACGACACATGGTCCAAACTTTACTCCGTTTAAGTTTTTTAGAGCTCGGAACCCAAAGTTCCTCCCATTGAGAGTCTTTCATCTAGTTTGGACGAAGTTGGTCCAAACTTTGCTCCGTTTGTGTTTCGAGAGAGTTTGGAACTCAAAGTTCGTCCCAATGAGAGTTCTTTAGGTGGTTTGGACGACACATGGTGGACACTTTACTCCGTTTAAGTTTTTGAGAGCTCGGAAACAAAAGTTCGTTCCGATGATAGTTTTTCATCTAGTTTGCACCTAGTTGGTCCAAACTTTGCTCCGTTTGTGTTTCGAGAGAGTTTGGAACTCAAAGTTCGTCCCTATGAGAGTACTTTAGGTGGTTTGGACGAGACATGGTCCAAACTTTACTCCGTTTAAGTTTTTGAGAGCTCGGAACCCAAAGTTCGTCCCAATGAGAGTTTTTCATCTAGTTTGGACGAAGTTGGCCCAAACTTTGCTCTGTTTGTGTTTCGAGAGAGTTTGGAACTCAACGTTCGTCCCAATGAGAGTTCTTTAGGTGGTTTCGACGACACATGGTCGAAACTTTACTCCGTTTAAGTTTTTGAGAGCTCGGAACCCAAAGTTCGTCCCAATGAGAGTTTTTCATCTAGTTTTGACGAAGGTTGTCCAAACTTTGCTCCGTTTGTGTTTCGAGAAAGTTTGGAACTCAAAGTTCGTCCCTATGAGAGTTCTTTAGGTGGTTTGGATGACAGATGGTCTAAACTTTACTCCGTTTAAGTTTTTTAGAACTCGGAACCCAAAGTTCGTCCCATTGAGAGTCTTTCATGTAGTTAGGACGAAGTTGGTCCAAACTTTGCTCCGTTTGTGTTTCGAGAGAGTTTGGAACTCAAAATTCGTCCCAATGAGAGTTCTTTAGGTGGTTTGGACGACACATGGTCCAAACTTTACTCCGTTTAAGTTGTTGAGACCTCGGAACCCAAAGTTCGTCCCAATGAGAGTTTTTCATCTAGTTTGCACCTAGGTTGTCCAAACTTGTCTCCGTTTGTGTTTCGAGAGAGTTTGGAACTCAAAGTTCGTCACGATGAGAGTTCTTTAGGTGGTTTGGACGACAGATGGTCCAAACTTTACTCCGTTTAAGTTTTTTAGAGCTCGGAACCCAACGTTCGTCCCATTGAGAGTCTTTCATCTAGTTTGGACGAAGTTGGTCCAAACTTTGCTCCGTTTGTGTTTCGAGAGAGTTTGGAACTCAAAGTTCGTCCCAGTGAGAGTTCTTTAGGTGGTTTGGACGACACATGGTCGGAACTTTACTCCGTTTGTGTTTCGAGAGAGTTTGGAACTAATAGTTCGTCCCCATGAGAGTTCTTTAGGTTGTTTGGACGACACATGGTCCAAACTTTACGCCGTTTAAGTTTTTGAGAGCTCGGAACCCAAAGTTCGTCCCAATGAGAGTTTTTCATCTAGTTTGCACCTAGGTTGTCCAAACTTGTCTCCGTTTGTGTTTCGAGAGAGTTTGGAACTCAAAGTTAGTCCCAATGAGAGTTCTTTAGGTGGTTTGGACGACACATGGTCCAAACTTTACTCCGTTTAAGTTTTTGAGAGCTCGGAACCGAAAGTTCGTCCCAATGAGAGTTTTTCATCTAGTTTGCACCTAGGTTGTCCAAACTTGTCTCCGATTGTGTTTCGAGAGAGTTTGGAACTCAAAGTTCGTCCCAATGAGAGTTCTTTAGGTGGTTTGGACGACAGATGGTCCAAACTTTACTCCGTTTAAGTTTTTTAGAGCTCGGAACCCAAAGTTCATCCCATTGAGAGTCTTTCATCTAGTTTGGACGAAGTTGGTCCAAACTTTGCTCCATTTGTGTTTCGAGAGAGTTTGGAACTCAAAGTTCGTCCCTATGAGAGTTCTATAGGTGGTTTGGATGACAGATGGTCCAAACTTTACTCCGTTTAAGTTTTTTAGAACTCGGAACCCAAAGTTCGTCCCGTTGAGAGTCTTTCATCTAGTTTGGACGAAGTTGGTCCAAACTTTGCTCCGTTTGTGTTTCGAGAGAGTTTGGAACTCAAAGTTCGTCCCAATGAGAGTTCTTTAGGTGGTTTGGACGACACATGGTCAAAACTTTACTCCGTTTAAGTTTTTGAGAGCTCGGAACCCAAAGTTCGTCCCAATGAGAGTTTTTCATCTAGTTTTCACCTAATTGGTCCAAACTTTGCTCCGTTTGTGTTTCGAGAGAGTTTGGAACTCAAAGTTCGTCCCAATGAGAGTTCTTTAGGTGGTTTGGACGACACATGGTCCACGCTTCACTCCGTTTAAGTTTTTGAAAGCTCGGAACCCAAAGTTCGTCCCAATGAGACTTTTTCATCTAGTTTGCACCTAGTTGGTCCAAACTTTGCTCCGTTTGTGTTTCGAGAGAGTTTGGAACTCAAAGTTCGTCCCAATGAGAGTTCTTTAAGTGGTTTGGACGACACATGGTCCAAACTTTACTCCGTTTAAGTTTTTGAGAGCTCGGAACCGAAAGTTCGTCCCAATGAGAGTTTTTCATATAGTTTGCACCTAGGTTGTCCAAACTTGTCTCCGTTTGTGTTTCGAGAGAGTTTGGAACTCAAAGTTCGTCCCAATGAGAGTTCTGTAGGTGGTTTGGACGACACATGGTCCAAACTTTACTCCGTTTAAGTTTTTGAGAGCTCGGAACCGAAAGTTCGTCCCAATGAGAGTTTTTCATATAGTTTGCACCTAGGTTGTCCAAACTTGTCTCCGTTTGTGTTTCGAGAGAGTTTGGAACTCAAAGTTCGTCCCAATGAGAGTTCTTTAGGTGGTTTGGACGACACATGGTCCAAACTTTACTCCGTTTAAGTTTTTGAGAGCTCGGAACCGAAAGTTCGTCCCAATGAGAGTTTTTCATATAGTTTGCACCTAGGTTGTCCAAACTTGTCTCCGTTTGTGTTTCGAGAGAGTTTGGAACTCAAAGTTCGTCCCAATGAGAGTTCTGTAGGTGGTTTGGACGACAGATGGTCCAAACTTTACTCCGTTTAAGTTTTTTAGAGCTCGGAACCCAAAGTTCGTCCCATTGAGAGTCTTTCATCTAGTTTGGACGAAGTTGGTCCAAACTTTGCTCCATTTGTGTTTCGAGAGAGTTTGGAACTCAAAGTTCGTCCCAATCAGAGTTCTTTAGGTGGTTTGGACGACACATGGTCCAAACTTTACTCCATTTAAGTTTTTGAGAGCTCGGAACCCAAAGTTCGTCCCAATGAGAGTTTTTCATCTAGTTTGGACGAAGTTGATCCAAACTTTGCTCCGTTTTTGTTTCGAGAGAGTTTGGAACTCAAAGTTCGTCCCAGTGAGAGTTCTTTAGGTGGTTTGGACGACACATGGTCCAAACTTTACTCCGTTTAAGTTTTTGAGAGCTCGGAACCGAAAGTTCGTCCCAATGAGAGTTTTTCATATAGTTTGCACCTAGGTTGTCCAAACTTGTCTCCGTTTGTGTTTCGAGAGAGTTTGGAACTCAAAGTTCGTCCCAATGAGAGTTCTGTAGGTGGTTTGGACGACACATGGTCCGAACTTTACTCCGTTTAAGTTTTTGAGAGTTCGAAACACAAAGTTCGTCCCAATGAGAGTTTTTCATCTAGTTTGGACGAAGTTGGTCCAAACTTGTCTCCGTTTGTGTTTCGAGAGAGTTTGGAACTCAAAGTTCGTCCCAATGAGAGTTCTTTAGGTGGTTTGGCCGACAGATGGTCCAAACTTTACTCCGTTTAAGTTTTTTAGAGCTCGGAACCCAAAGTTCGTCCCATTGAGAGTCTTTCATCTAGTTTGGACGAAGTTGGTCCAAACTTTGCTCCATTTGTGTTTCGAGAGAGTTTGGAACTCAAAGTTCGTCCCAATGAGAGTTCTTTAGGTGGTTTGGACGACACATGGTCAAAACTTTACTCCGTTTAAGTTTTTGAGAGCTTGGAACCCAAAGTTCGTCCCAATGAGAGTTTTTCATCTAGTTTTCACCTAATTGGTCCAAACTTTGCTCCGTTTGTGTTTCGAGAGAGTTTGGAACTCAAAGTTCGTCCCAATGAGAGTTCTTTTGGTGGTTTGGACGACACATGGTCCACAATTCACTCCGTTTAAGTTTTTGGAAGCTCGGAACCCAAAGTTCGTCCCAATGAGACTTTTTCATCTAGTTTGCACCTAGTTGGTCAAAACTTTGCTCCGTTTGTGTTTCGAGAGAGTTTGGAACTCAAAGTTCGTCCCAATGAGAGTTCTTTAGGTGGTTTGGACGACCCATGGTCCACACTTTACTCCGTTTAAGTTTTTGAGAGCTCGGAACCCAAAGTTCGTCCCAATGAGAGTTTTTCATCTAGTTTGGACGAAGTTGGTCCAAACTTTTTTCCGTTTGTGTTTCGAGAGAGTTTGGAACTAATAGTTCGTCCCTATGAGAGTTCTTTAGGTGGTTTGGACGACACATGGTCCAAACTTTACTCCGTTTAAGTTTTTGAGAGCTCGGAACCCAAAGTTCGTCCCAATGAGACTTTTTCATCTAGTTTGCACCTAGTTGGTCCAAACTTTTCTCCGTTTGTGTTTCGAGAGAGTTTGGAACTCAAAGTTCGTCCCAATGAGAGTTCTTTAGGTTGTTTGGGCGACACATGGTCCAAACTTTACTCCGTTTAAGTTTTTGAGAGCTCGGAACCCAAAGTTCGTCCCAATGAAAGTTTTTCATCTAGTTTGCACCAAGGTTGTCCAAACTTGTCTCCGTTTGTGTTTCGAGAGAGTTTGGAACTCAAAGTTCGTCCCAATGAGAGTTCTTTAGGTGGTTTGGACGACAGATGGTCCAAACTTTACTCCGTTTAAGTTTTTTAGAGCTCGGAACCCAAAGTTCGTCCCATTTAGAGTCTTTCATCTAGTTTGGACGAAGTTGGTCCAAACTTTGCTCCATTTGTGTTTCGAGAGAGTTTGGAACTAAAAGTTCGTCCCAATCAGAGTTCTTTAGGTGGTTTGGACGACACATGGTCGAAACTTTACTCCGTTTAAGTTTTTGAGAGCTCGGAAACCAAAGTTCGTCCCAATGAGAGTTTTTCATCTAGTTTGGACGAAGTTGGTCCAAACTTTGCTCCGTTTGTGTTTCGAGAGAGTTTGGAACACAAAGTTCACCCCTATGAGAGTTCTTTAGGTGGTTTGGACGACACATGGTCCAAACTTTACTCCGTTTAAGTTTTTGAGAGCTCGGAACCCAAAGTTCGTCCCAATGAGACTTTTTCATCTAGTTTGCACCTAGTTGGTCCAAACTTTGCTCCGTTTGTGTTTCGAGAGAGTTTGGAACTCAAAGTTCGTCCCAATGAGAGTTCTTTAGGTGGTTTGGGCGACACATGGTCCAAACTTTACTCCGTTTAAGTTTTTGAGAGCTCGGAACCCAAAGTTCGTCCCAATGAGAGTTTTTCATCTAGTTTGCACCTAGGTTGTCCAAACTTGTCTCCGTTTGTGTTTCGAGAGAGTTTGGAACTCAAAGTTCGTCCCAATGAGAGTTCTTTAGGTGGTTTGGACGACAGATGGTCCAAACTTTACTCCGTTTAAGTTTTTTAGAGCTCGGAACCCAAAGTTCGTCCCATTTAGAGTCTTTCATCTAGTTTGGACGAAGTTGGTCCAAACTTTGCTCCATTTGTGTTTCGAGAGAGTTTGGAACTAAAAGTTCGTCCCAATCAGAGTTCTTTAGGTGGTTTGGACGACACATGGTCGAAACTTTACTCCGTTTAAGTTTTTTAGAGCTCGGAAACCAAAGTTCGTCCCAATGAGAGTTTTTCATCTAGTTTGGACAAAGTTGATCCAAACTTTGCTCCGTTTGTGTTTCGAGAGAGTTTGGAACTCAAAGTTCGTCCCTATGAGAGTTCTTTAGGTGGTTTGGATGACTGATGGTCCAAACTTTACTCCGTTTAAGTTTTTTAGAACTCGGACCCCAAAGTTCGTCCCATTGAGAGTCTTTCATCTAGTTTGGACGAAGTTTGTCCAAACTTTGCTCCTTTTGTGTTTCGAGAGAGTTTGGAACTCAAAGTTCGTCCCAATGAGAGTTCTTTAGGTGGTTTGGACGACACATGGTCCAAACTTTACTCCGTTTAAGTTTTTGAGAGCTCGGAACCCAAAGTTCGTCCCAATGAGAGTTTTTCATCTAGTTTGGACGAAGTTGGTCCAAACTTTGCTCCGTTTTTGTTTCGAGAGAGTTTGGAACTCAAAGTTCGTCCCTATGAGAGTTCTTTAGGTGGTTTGGATGACAGATGGTCCAAACTTTACTCCGTTTAAGTTTTTTAGAACTCGGAACCCAAAGTTAGTCCCATTGAGAGTCTTTCATCTAGTTTGGACGAAGTTGGTCCAAACTTTGCTCCGTTTGTGTTTCGAGAGAGTTTGGAACTCAAAGTTCGTCCCAAAGAGAGTTCTTTAGGTGGTTTGGACGACACATGGTCCAAACTTTACTCCGTTTAAGTTTTTGAGACCTCAGAACCCAAAGTTCGTCCCAATGAGAGTTTTTCATCTAGTTCACCTAGGTTTTCCAAACTTGTCTCCGTTTGTGTTTCGAGAGAGTTTGGAACTCAAAGTTCGTCCTAATGAGAGTTCTTTAGGTGGTTTGGACGACAGATGGTCCAAACTTTACTCCGTTTAAGTTTTTTAGAGCTCGGAACCCAACGTTCGTCCCATTGAGAGTCTTTCATCTAGTTAGGACGAAGTTGGTCCAAACTTTGCTCCATTTGTGTTTCGAGAGAGTTTGGAACTCAAAGTTTGTCCCAATGAGAGTTCTTTAGGTGGTTTGGACGACACATGGTCGAAACTTTACTCCGTTGAAGTTTTTTAGAGCTCGGAACCCAAAGTTCGTCCCAATGAGAGTTTTTCATCTAGTTTGGACGAAGTTGGTCCAAACTTTGCTCCGTTTGTGTTTCGAGAGAGTTTGGAACTCAAAGTTCGTCCCTATGAGAGTTCTTTAGGTGGTTTGGATGACAGATGGTCCAAACTTTACTCCGTTTAAGTTTTTTAGAACTCGGAACCCAAAGTTCGTCCCATTGAGAGTCTTTCATCTAGTTTGGACGAAGTTAGTCCAAACTTTGCTCCGTTTGTGTTTCGAGAGAGTTTGGAACTCAAAGTTCGTCCCAATGAGAGTTCTTTAGGTGGTTTGGACGACACATGGTCCACACTTTACTCCGTTTAAGTTTTTGAGAGCTCGGAACCCAAAGTTCATCCCAATGAGAGTTTTTCATCGAGTTTGGACGAAGTTGGTCCAAACTTTGCTCCGTTTGTGTTTCGAGAGAGTTTGGTACTCAAAGTTCGTCCCTATGAGAGTTTGGTACTCAAAGTTCGTCCCTATGAGAGTTTCGAGAGAGTTTTGGTACTCAAACTTTAACCTAAAATGTTATGACACAAAGCAGCTGTGATACCAAATGTTATGAATCAAAGCAGCTCTGATACCAAATGTTGTGAATCAAAGCAGCTCTGATACCAAATGTTGTGAAACAAAGCAGCTCTGATACCAAATGTTGTGAATCAAAGCAGCTCTGATACCAAATGTTAAGAAACTCTCAGGAAATGTATCTAACAACCTTGTTGAAAAACAAGACCTTTAGATCTCAAATCTGAAAACCCCAAAACCGATTTGAAAATCAACCCAAGGAAAGTAAAAACCGGATTACCTTGTCGATCAAATATCTCAAGGCAAGAAACTTGCTTGAGATTCGAATCACTCCACAAGCATGATTGATCAAGTCAAGCTTGAATGATTCTCAGCATGCAACCTAAACTACATAGAATTGCAAAGAAACTTAGCTCTAAGGCTAAAGGAAAAGCTCAAAGGCTCTTTTTACTACATTTCCAAGTCTCCTCTTTTTACAATGGAATTACATGGCATTATATAGCCTTAAAATTGAACCCTAGACCTTCCATGAGGCATTTCAAGAGTTGTAACATTCCAACTTTATGACCATAATCAACCATTAACTCAATATAACCTAAAAAGTAAATAAAATGACATAAAACTGAAAATACATTCAAAAGGGTCCATAAATCCGTGAATAGGAGTTTGCAATCAGCCAATTAATATTTGTAACCTCCCAAAGTATAAATGAAGCCTCACTTGAAGTATCTTGAAGTTCATGTTCCATAAATGACACTTTGAATTGTCTTCAATGAAGCTTTAGTGCATTTAATGCATCAACATTTTGAAGCTTTTCTTTAGTCTTGGATAGCATGGTAGGATTCATATCATTCTCCCCTTCTTCAAGAGGATTCGTCCTCGAATCTTTTTGTGTGACATTGCTGCAAAAACATGTTAAGAAAACACAAAGGACCTCACAACACTCTTTTATGCGTTCACACTCATGAAAATTTAGGCCATTTAGTTTTCACTCATTTTCACATATCACTCTTTATAACTCTCTTTCTCACCTCTCAAATTTTGAAATAGGGAAGCCAAGATTGTTTGCAATTGAATGAGTAGTAGCACACTTTGAATATGCAAACTGACTTAACTATGGAAATATTCCGAATCCAAACATGTAAGAAGATTGACAAGATGTTATGAACGACCAAAGATGCATTCAATGCTTTTGTTAAATGGAGTTTAAAGAGTCAAGAATGTAACTCTGAAAACAATGAAGTCCAAGGGCTATGTCAGATATTATGGAGTTGAAAATAGCCTTTATAACGCACATGAGTTACAAAAGTCAAACATAAAAAGTTGTAACATCCAATGACCAAAAATTTAATCAGTAGAAATGTAACTATCAAAATTAATTATGTAACAGCCAATTTTTTTTACAAATTTCAAATTGTAACAACTGAGATTGGATGCCTAAGGTCAGATTAAAACACCAAGATCAGATCAAAAAGGGAAATTTTCGGATTTAGCATGTTCTGGAAGCAAAAACAAGAAGAACAAATTTAGAACACATGTTCTCGGGTAAAACAGTTTTCCAAAACAGATTACATAAACGCACAATTTTCTCCCTCACTAAAGACGAATTTGAGAATATCATAGAAGACAAAGTTTTAGCTTAGATCTTGATCTAAAATATCATAGAAGACATTAAGATGAAAAAACCTACGGAAATATGAGTTTTCGGAGTGTTTAGAAAGACTACGAATCTGGACAGATTAAAAAAATAATAATAAGCAAAGAAAGAGAAACAAATTCAAGAGAAACGCAAAGGAAACATATATCCGATCTTGAGCCTAAAGCTCTGATACCAAATGATATGAATCAAAGCAGCTCTGATACCAAATGTTGTGAAACTCCCAAGAGATGGATCTAACAACCTTGCTGAAAAACAAGACCTTTAGATCACATAACTGAAAACCCCAAAACCGATTTGAAAATCAACCCAAGGAAAGTAAAAACCGGATTACCTTGTCGATCAAATATCTCAAGGCAAGAAACTTGCTTGAGATTCGAATCACTCCACAAGCATGATTGATCAAGTCAAGCTTGAATGATTCTAAGCATGCAACCTAAACTACATAGAATTGCAAAGAAACTTAGCTCTTAGGCTAAAGGAAAAGCTCAAAGGCTTATTTTACTACATTTTCCAAGTCTTCTTTAGTCTTGGATAGCATGGTAGGATTCATATCATCGTCCCATTAAGAGTCTTTCATCTAGTTTGGACGAAGTTGGTCCAAACTTTGCTCCATTTGTGTTTCGAGAGAGTTTGGAACTCAAAGTTTGTCCCTATGAGAGTTCTTTAGGTGGTTTGGATGACTGATGGTCCAAACTTTACTCCGTTTAAGTTTTTTAGAACTCGGAACCCAAAGTTCGTCCCATTGAGAGTCTTTCATCTAGTTTGGACGAAGTTGGTCCAAACTTTGCTCCGTTTGTGTTTCGAGAGAGTTTGGAACTCAAAGTTCGTCCCAATGAGAGTTCTTTAGGTGGTTTGGACGACACATGGTCCAAACTTTACTCCGTTTAAGTTTTTGAGACCTCGGAACCCAAAGTTCGTCCCAATGAGAGTTTTTCATCTAGTTTGCACCTAATTGGTCCAAACTTTGCTCCGTTTGTGTTTCGAGAGAGTTTGGAACTCAAAGTTCGTCCCAATGAGAGTTCTTGAGCTGGTTTTGACGACACATGGTCCACACTTTACTCCGTTTAAGTTTTTCAGAGCTCGGAACCCAAAGTTCGTCCCAATGAGAGTTTTTCATCTAGTTTGGACGAAGTTGGTCCAAACTTTGCTCCGTTTGTGTTTCGAGAGAGTTTGGAACTCAAAGTTCGTCCCTATGAGAGTTCTTTAGGTGGTTTGGACGACACATGGTCCAAACTTTACTCCGTTTAAGTTTTTGAGAGCTCGGAACCCAAAGTTCGTCCCAATGAGACTTTTTCATCTAGTTTGCACCTAGTTGGTCCAAACTTTGCTCCGTTTGTGTTTCGAGAGAGTTTGGAACTCAAACTTCGTCCCAATGAGAGTTCTTTAGGTGGTTTGGACGACACATGGTCCAAACTTTACTCCGTTTAAGTTTTTGAGAGCTCGGAACCCAAAGTTCGTCCCAATGAGAGTTTTTCATCTAGTTTGCACCTAGGTTGTCCAAACTTGTCTCCGTTTGTGTTTCGAGAGAGTTTGGAACTCAAAGTTCGTCCCAATGAGAGTTCTTTAGGTGGTTTGGACGACAGATGGTCCAAACCTTACTCCATTTAAGTTTTTTAGAGCTCGGAACCCAAAGTTCGTCCCATTAAGAGTCTTTCATCTAGTTTGGACGAAGTTGGTCCAAACTTTGCTCCATTTGTGTTTCGAAAGAGTTTGGAACTCAAAGTTTGTCCCTATGAGAGTTCTTTAGGTGGTTTGGATGACAGATGGTCCAAACTTTACTCCGTTTAAGTTTTTTAGAACTCGGAACCCAAAGTTCGTCCCATTGAGAGTCTTTCATCTAGTTTGGACGAAGTTGGTCCAAACTTTGCTCCGTTTGTGTTTCGAGAGAGTTTGGAACTCAAAGTTCGTCCCTATGAGAGTTCTTTAGGTGGTTTGGACGACACATGGTCCAAACTTTACTCCGTTTAAGTTTTTGAGAGCTCGGAACCCAAAGTTCGTCCCAATGAGACTTTTCATCTAGTTTGCACATAGTTGGTCCAAACTTTGCTACGTTTGTGTTTCGAGAGAGTTTGGAACTCAAAGTTCGTCCCAATGAGAATTCTTTAGGTGGTTTGGACGACACATGGTCCAAACTTTACTCCGTTTAAGTTTTTGAGAGCTCGGAACCCAAAGTTCGTCCCAATAAGAGGTTTTCATCTAGTTTGCACCTAGGTTGTCCAAACTTGTCTCCGTTTGTGTTTCGAGAGAGTTTGGAACTCAAAGTTCGTCCCAATGAGAGTTCTTTAGGTGGTTTGGACGACAGATGGTCCAAACTTTACTCCGTTTAAGTTTTTTAGAGCTCGGAACCCAAAGTTCGTCCCATTGAGAGTCTTTCATCTAGTTTGGACGAAGTTGGTCCAAACTTTGCTCACTTTGTGTTTCGAGAGAGTTTGGAACTCAAAGTTCGTCCCTATTAGAGTTCTTTAGGTGGTTTGGACGACACATGGTCCAAACTTTACTCCGTTTAAGTTTTTGAGAGCTCGGAACCCAAAGTTCGTCCCAATGAGAGTTTTTCATCTAGTTTGGACGAACTTGGTCCAAACTTTGCTCCGTTTGTGTTTCGAGAGAGTTTGGAACTCAAAGTTCGTCCCTATGAGAGTTCTTTAGGTGGTTTGGACGACACATGGTCCAAACTTTACTCCGTTTAAGTTTTTGAGAGCTCGGAACCCAAAGTTCGTCCCAATGAGAGTTTTTCATCTAGTTTGGACGAAGTTGGTCAAAACTTTGCTCCGTTTGTGTTTCGAGAGAGTTTGGAACTCAAAGTTCGTCCCAATGAGAGTTCTTTAGGTGGTTTGGACGACACATGGTCCAAATTTTACTCCGTTTAAGTTTTTGAGAGCTCGGAACCCAAAGTTCGTCCATTGAGAGTCTTTAGTCTAGTTTGGACGAAGTTGGTCCAAACTTTGCTCCGTTTGTGTTTCGAGAGAGTTTGGAACTCAAAGTTCGTCCCAATGAGAGTTCTTTAGGTGGTTTTGACGACACATGGACCGGACTTTACTCCGTTTAAGTTTTTGAGAGCTCGGAACCCAAAGTTCGTCCCAACGAGAGTTTTTAATCTAGTTTGGACGAAGTTGGTCCAAACTTTGCTCCGTTTGTGTTTCGAGAGAGTTTGGAACTCAAAGTTCGTCCCTACGAGAGTTCTTTAGGTGGTTTGCACGACAGATGGTCCAAACTTTACTCCGTTTAAGTTTTTGAGAGCTCGGAACCCAAAGTTCGTCCCAATGAGAGTTTTTCATCTAGTTTGGACGAAGTTGGTCCAAACTTTGCTCCGTTTGTGTTTCGAGAGAGTTTGGAACTCAAAGTTCGTCCCTATGAGATTTCTTTAGGTGGTTTGGACGACACATGGTCCAAACTTTACTCCGTTTAAGTTTTTGAGAGCTCGGAACCCAAAGTTCGTCCCAATGAGAGTTTTTCATCTAGTTTGCACCTAGTTGGTCGAAACTTTGCTCCGTTTGTGTTTCGAGAGAGTTTGGAACTCAAAGTTCGTCCCTATGAGAGTTCTTTAGGTGGTTTGGACGACACATGGTCCAAACTTTACTCCGTTTAAGTTTTTTAGAGCTCGGAACCCAAAGTTTGTCCCATTGAGAGTCTTTCATCTAGTTTGGACGAAGTTGGTCCAAACTTTGCTCCGTTTGTGTTTCGAGAGAGTTTGGAACTCAAAGTTCGTCCCAATGAGAGTTCTTTAGGTGGTTTCGACGACACATTGTCCAGACTTTACTCCGTTTAAGTTTTTGAGAGCTCGGAACCCAAAGTTCGTCCCAATGAGAATTTTTCATCTAGTTTGGACGAAGTTGGCCCAAACTTTGCTCCGTTTGTGTTTCGAGAGAGTTTGGAACTCAAAGTTCGTCCCAATGAGAGTTCTTTAGGTGGTTTTGACGACACATGGTCGAAACTTTACTCCGTTTAAGTTTTTGAGAGCTCGGAACCCAAAGTTCGTCCCAATGAGAGTTTTTCATCTAGTTTGCACCTAGTTGGTCCAAACTTTGCTCCGTTTGTGTTTCGAGAGAGTTTGGAACTCTAACTTCGTCCCAATGAGAGTTCTTTAAGTGGTTTGGACGACACATGGTCCAAATTTTACTCCGTTTAAGCTTTTGAGAGCTCGGAACCCAAAGTTCGTCCCAATGAGAGTTTTTCATCTAGTTTGCACCTAGTTGGTCCAAACTTTGCTCCGTTTGTGTTTTGAGAGAGTTTGGAACTCAAAGTTCGTCCCGATGAGAGTTCTTTAGGTGGTTTGGACGACACTCGGTCAAAACTTTACTCTGTTTAAGTTTTTGAGAGCTCGGAACCCAAAGTTCGTCCCAATGAGAGTTCTTTAAGTGGTTTGGACAACACATGGTCCAAATTTTACTCCGTTTAAGTTTTTTAGAGCTCGGAACCCAAAGTTCGTCCCAATGAGAGTTTTTCATCTAGTTTGCACCTAGTTGGTCCAAACTCTGCTCCATTTGTGTTTCGAGAGAGTTTGGAACTCAAAGTTCGTCCCAATGAGAGTTCTTTAGGTGGTTTGGACGACACATGGTCCAAACTTTACTCCGTTTAAGTTTTTGAGAGCTCGGAACCCAAAGTTCGTCCCAATGAGAGTTTTTCATCTAGTTTGCACCTAGTTTGTCCAAACTTTGCTCCGTTTGTGTTTTGAGAGAGTTTGGAACTCAAAGTTCGTCCCGATGAGAGTTCTTTAGGTGGTTTGGACGACACTCGGTCAAAACTTTACTCTGTTTAAGTTTTTGAGAGCTCGGAACCCAAAGTTCGTCCCAATGAGAGTTCTTTAAGTGGTTTGGACAACACATGGTCCAAATTTTACTCCGTTTAAGTTTTTTAGAGCTCGGAACCCAAAGTTCGTCCCAATGAGAGTTTTTCATCTAGTTTGCACCTAGTTGGTCCAAACTCTGCTCCATTTGTGTTTCGAGAGAGTTTGGAACTCAAAGTTCGTCCCAATGAGAGTTCTTTAGGTGGTTTGGACGACACATGGTCCAAACTTTACTCCGTTTAAGTTTTTGAGAGCTCGGAACCCAAAGTTCGTCCCAATGAGAGTTTTTCATCTAGTTTGCACCTAGTTGGTCCAAACTTTGCTCCGTTTGTGTTTCGAGAGAGTTTGGAACTCAAAGTTCGTCCCTATGAAAGTTCTTTAGGTGGTTTGGACGACACATGGTCCAAACTTTACTCCGTTTAACTTTTTTAGAGCTCGGAACCCAAAGTTCGTCCCATTGAGAGTCTTTCATCTAGTTTGGACGAAGTTGGTCCAAACTTTTCTCCGTTTGTGTTTCGAGAGAGTTTGGAACTCAAAGTTCGTCCCAATGAGAGTTCTTAAGATGGTTTGGATGACACATGGTCCAAACTTTACTCCGTTTAAGTTTTTGAGAGCTCGGAACCCAAAGTCCGTCCCAATGAGAGTTTTTCATCTAGTTTGGACGAAGTTGATCCAAACTTTGCTCTGTTTGGGTTTCGAGAGACTTTGGAACTCAAACTTCGTCCCAATGAGATTTCTTTATGTGGTTTGGACGACACATGGTCCAAATTTTACTCGGTTTAAGTTTTTGAGAGCTCGGAACCCAAAGTTCGTCCCAATGAGAGTTTTTCATCTAGTTTGCACCTAGTTGGTCCAAACTTTGCTCCGTTTGTGTTTCGAGAGAGTTTGGAACTCAAAGTTCGTCCTTATGAGAGTTCTTTAGGTGGTTTGGACGACACATGGTCCAAACTTTACTCCGTTTAAGTTTTTTAGAGCTCGGAACCCAAAGTTCGTCCCATTGAGAGTCTTTCATCTAGTTTGGACGAAGTTGGTCCAAACTTTTCTCCGTTTGTTTTTTCGAGAGAGTTTGGAACTCAAAGTTTGTCCCAATGAGAGTTCTTTAGGTGGTTTCGACGACACATAGTCCAGACTTTACTCCGTTTAAGTTTTTGAGATCTCGGAACCCAAAGTTCGTCCCAATGAGAGCTTTTCATCTAGTTTGGACGAAGTTGGTCCAAACTTTGCTCCGTTTGTGTTTCGAGAGAGTTTGGAACTCAAAGTTCGTCCCAATGAGAGTTCTTTAGGTGGTTTGGACGACAGATGGTCCAAATTTTACTCCGTTTAAGTTTTTTAGAGCTCGGAACCCAAAGTTCGTCCCATTGAGAGTCTTTCATCTAGTTTGCACCTAGTTGGTCCAAACTTTGCTCCGTTTGTGTTTCGAGAGAGTTTGAAACTCAAAGTTCGTCCCTATGAGAGTTCTTTAGGTGGTTTGGACAACACATGGTCCAAACTTTACTCCGTTTAAGTTTTTGAGAGCTCGGAACTCAAAGTCCGTCCCAATGAGAGTTTTTCATCTAGTTTGGACGAAGTTGTTCCAAACTTTGCTCTGTTTGAGTTTCGAGAGACTTTGGAACTCAAACTTCGTCCCAATAAGAGTTCTTTAAGTGGTTTGGACGACACATGGTCCAAATTTTACTCCGTTTAAGTTTTTGAGAGCTCGGAACCCAAAGTTCGTCCGAATGAGAGTTTTTCATCTAGTTTGCACCTAGTTGGTCCAAATTTTGCTCCGTTGGTGTTTCGAGAGAGTTTGGAACTCAAAGTTCGTCCCAATGAGAGTTCTTTAGGTGGTTTGGACGACAGATGGTCCAAATTTTACTCCGTTTAAGTTTTTTAGAGCTCGGAACCCAAAGTTCGTCCCATTGAGAGTCTTTCATCTAGTTTGCACCTAGTTGGTCCAAACTTGTCTCCGTTTGTGTTTCGAGAGAGTTTGAAACTCAAAGTTCGTCCCTATGAGAGTTCTTTAGGTGGTTTGGACAACACATGGTCCAAACTTTACTCCGTTTAAGTTTTTGAGAGCTCGGAACTCAAAGTCCGTCCCAATGAGAGTTTTTCATCTAGTTTGGACGAAGTTGATCCAAACTTTGCTTTGTTTGAGTTTCGAGAGACTTTGGAACTCAAACTTCGTCCCAATGAGAGTTCTTTAAGTGGTTTGGACAACACATGGTCCAAATTTTACTCCGTTTAAGTTTTTGAGAGCTCGGAACCCAAAGTTCGTCCCAATGAGAGTTTTTCATCTAGTTTGCACCTAGTTGGTCCAAACTTTACTCCGTTTGTGTTTCGAGAGAGTTTCAAACTCAAAGTTCGTCCCTATGAGAGTTCTTTAGGTGGTTTGGACAACACATGGTCAAAACTTTACTCCGTTTAAGTTTTTGAGAGCTCGGAACTCAAAGTCCGTCCCAATGAGAGTTTTTCATCTAGTTTGGACGAAGTTGATCCAAACTTTGCTCTGTTTGAGTTTCGAGAGACTTTGGAACTCAAACTTCGTCCCAATGAGAGTTCTTTAAGTGGTTTGGACGACACATGGTCCAAATTTTACTCCGTTTAAGTTTTTGAGCGCTCGGAACCCATAGTTCGTCCCAATGAGAGTTTTTCATCTAGTTTGCACCTAGTTGGTCCAAATTTTGCTCCGTTGGTGTTTCGAGAGAGTTTGGAACTCAAAGTTCGTCCCAATGAGAGTTCTTTAGGTGGTTTGGACGACAGATGGTCCAAATTTTACTCCGTTTAAGTTTTTTAGAGCTCGGAACCCAAAGTTCGTCCCAATGAGAGTTTTTCATCTAGTTTGCACCTAGTTGGTCCAAACTTTGCTCCATTTGTGTTTCGAGAGAGTTTGGAACTCAAAGTTCGTCCCAATGAGAGTTCTTTAGGTGGTTTGGACGACACATGGTCCAAACTTTACTCCGTTTAAGTTTTTGAGAGCTCGGAACCCAAAGTTCGTCCCAATGAGAGTTTTTCATCTAGTTTGCACCTAGTTGGTCCAAACTTTGCTCCGTTTGTGTTTCGAGAGAGTTTGGAACTCAAAGTTCTTCCCTATGAGAGTTCTTTAGGTGGTTTGGACGACACATGGTCCGAACTTTACTCCGTTTAAGTTTTTTAGAGCTCGGAACCCAAAGTTCGTCCCATTGAGAGTCTTTCATCTAGTTTGGACGAAGTTGGTCCAAACTTTTCTCCGTTTGTGTTTCGAGAGAGTTTGGAACTCAAAGTTCGTCCCAATGAGAGTTCTTAAGATGGTTTGGATGACACATGGTCCAAACTTTACTCCGTTTAAGTTTTTGAGAGCTCGGAACCCAAAGTTCGTCCCAATGAGAATTTTTCATCTAGTTTGGACGAAGTTGGCCCAAACTTTGCTCCGTTTGTGTTTCGAGAGACTTTGGAACTCAAACTTCGTCCCAATGAGAGTTCTTTAGGTGGTTTCGACGACACATGGTCCAAATTTTACTCCGTTTAAGTTTTTGAGAGCTCGGAACCCAAAGTTCGTCTCAATGAGAGTTTTTCTGTTGGGTTTTATGCCCTAAAACTCGTAGATAGTGAATGTAAACAAATTGTATACTTGTTTCAATAAAGTGTTATTGAGTTTCTACAATAAAGTGTTATTGTTAAATATTGCACAATTTGACCCAAATCCAATAAACTAAGATCCAAGGTTGTTTACATGTGACTTGAACTAGTATGTGGGGACATACGGGGATTGGTGTTCAAGTAACAACCTAAAAGGTCTATAGTACAAGGATAATGTTGGGGTACCTTATCCTGGTAACACTATGTGATACGGCCCGCTTTGTATTCGATACAGACGTATTAATCCAAGGCGTCCATGTAGGAGACATGCGAGTGGGGGTATCCTATGCAATGAGTTTGCATAAGACCGGACCACGAAATAGTAAACCACTAGATGTAACACCGTTAACTAGTTAGTTTACTGTTTCAATACGATGACCTAGGTAACTCAGTCTTAATCCTGAGTGTGTTATGAACTCCTTCTCATGAGGGATTGTCCTTTGATTAGCATGGGTGAGAGTGGCCAATACGCCGACTCAATATGCCTTCCTTTTTGGGGACAAGACCGAGTGGGAGGCTGGGGACATGACAACACAAGAAGGAATTCACTCCTTCCCACATCTAGGAGAAGTAGATGAGTGTTCCCTTAAGTGGTGACTCCGGGACTTGAACAAAGGGATCCCACCCTCTCACTGGCCCGAGAGGGACTTTTTGTTTAATGGTTGGACCATAAACAGGTTGTTCATTAGAGGAGCACTGGTACTTAAGGAGACAGATGTAACACAAGGGTAAAACGGTAATTTGACCCAGCCGTGATTACGAACACTCGTGGAGGATTGACTTACCGGTATAGGTCTATATCCGTGGACACAGAAATGTTCTACAGTGAGAAGAGTTCAGCTGTGGGTCTTTAGTGGAATGACCCACAGTTAATGAATATTGGTTAACCTGATTAATGAGTTTAATCGGTTAACCTCATATCATTGGAGCTTCTGATCTGTAGGTCCATTAGGTCCCCCTGCTAGCTCGTAAAGAGTAATTAGGAACAATTATATCTTGAGAGAATTTGAATAGTTCAAATTCATATTGGGAATTAAGTTAATTGTATGAGATACAAATTAATATAATGTATAATGATACATTAAAATATAAAGTCTAATTTGAAATTAAACTTTATTATTATGAGAGAAATAAATATTTGAAGAAGTTCAAATATCAATATGAATTTAATTCATATTAAATTTATAGGATATAAGAGAATTGGAAGGAGTTCCAATTTTAATATGAATTTGATTCATATTATAGAATTAATTAATTGAAGGCCTGAAATTAAATATATTATATTTAATTGGGTAATTAATTAATTAACTAATAGAAGGTCTGAAATTAAATATATGATATTTAATTGGTGATTAATTAATTTAAAGAATTAATTAATTGGAAATTAATCAATTATGAAAATAATTAATTACTTATGGAAGTAATTAATCATTTATGGAAATGATTTAATCACTTATGGAAGTGATCAATCATTTATGGAAAAGATTAATCAATTATGGAATTGATTGGTTATGGAATTGATTAATTATGGAAAAGATTAAATCAATTATGGAAATAATTGATTTTAAATGAATATTTTATTCATGGCCTTTCTCCTATAAATAGAACACTAACCCTAGGGTTTACGTGATACAACATATGGCCACCATAAGACCCTCTCATATTCTCTCAACTCAAGAACTCTAGGGAGAATTTTCTCTCTAAAGTTTTTCCCATTCAAGATTAGGTAGTCCCACAACTACGTTCCTAATCTCAGAGTTATAGCGGGGAAGATTTAAATGGTGGTGTTCTTCGTTATTGCAGAGCAATCAAGAATCATTCTTGAAGTATTCAGAGTCGTCAACGGAGGTTTGCTTCTCTTTTCTTTATTATAGATTTAGATCTAAATTTTTTATGCTTAGCCTTAAGTTTCTATAGAATTTGTTCTATGTTTTAACCAATGCAATAGTATTTTTGGATAAACAAAATTAACTACGAATCGGTCCCAATTACGCTTCCGCTTTAACGGAATTGGGGAATTCCAAATCCTTTCAATTGGTATCAGAGCCGATCATAGATTTTAATTTTGTTTCTCTAAAATTTGCATTGGCTATTTGTGGGATTTAATTATGCATTTGATGTATGAGATTTTGCTAGTAGACGTTTAAGGTTTTGGCATATAGATTAGCAATTTTAAGTTGATTTGATCAATGTAAAGGCCCTTTGTTTTGGGTATTTTGATTGCAATTGAGTCTGTAAGTCCGTGTCTTTGCTATTGTATCAATTGGAGAAGATTTTTGGAGCAATTTGTTGAAATTTGAGGCAAAAACGAAGAAGAACAGTGCTGGAAATCGCAAAATTTCTGGGAAATAGGCTGCAACTGCCGTGAAGAACGTGCATATTCAAAAAAATATATATATATCAATATATTGATATATATAATTACAGAAACGGACTAAAGACATGAAAATCGCCTGTGGTGGGTTGGTTGAGTCAGTCCCTGTGAATTCGTATGGCAGAGGTTCGAACCTTGGCATGTACAGTTTGAGCGCGCTTCAAATATTTTTTCCCGTGTGCAGTTCGATTGGCCGTCTGGAGCAGGAGACGTGTCGAGCTTCCGTTGGCCTTTGGCTAGAGCGTTCGTCAGGCGTGGTACTTCCGTGCGGCTCGGTCCGGTCTGAGCGATTGACACGCGGTCTGACCCGGTTTGTGAGATGTTGACTGGTTCTTGACCGGTTTGCACAGATTCAGGCGCGGTTCAGCGATTCCTTGACCGGTTCAGGCGTTGTTTGACTTGGTTCACGCGGTCGGGGCGAGTTTCCGCCCGGTTCAGCATATTTTAGGCCGGTTCAAGCTTATTTGAAGCTGGTTTTGCATGGTTCAACATGGTTTAGCTCAATTTTCCGCCGGTTCGAAGGGTTTGGATGCGGTTTGAGGCTGTTTTGAGCTGGTTCACGGCAGGATAGGACTTAAGATAGACTAATTATTGTAATTTTTCTATTGTTTTGAGTCATTGGATGCCAAAACCCGTCTACTTAGCTATTTAATTGCTTTATGAATGTCATATAGTATTTAAATCCCACCATAGGTTAAGCATATTCATGCATTTTTAATTATAATTGTTATAATATAAGGATTATGCATGAATTTAATTTTCATAGATGTTTAATATAAATTGTTATGATTAAATGGATGAAAATTGAGAAGCATTGAGCATGAAATTACTTTAGTAAAAATATAAAAAGTTATATTTATGAAAGTATTTTATATGCTTATTTATTTTCATGAGCTATTAATATAAAGTGTTATGTTAATGTATGAAAATGTGAATGCTTATTTTAATTTTCTTGGGTTATTAATTTAAGAGTTAGATTAATTGAAGAAAATTAATTTGCATTAAGCATGAAATTACTTTAGTTTAAAAATATAAGAGTTATATTTATTAGTTATTAACATGCTTATTTTTTCATGAGCTATTAATATAAATGTTATGTTAATGTATGAAAATGGTAATGCTTAATTTTAATTTTCTTGTATAATTAATTTAAGAGTTAGGGTAATTAAAAGGAAATTAAATTGCATTGAGCATGACATTACCTTAGATTAATATAATTGTTATACTTTTGGTATGTCATGTATGCTAATGTATGGTTTTATAAATTAATTAGAATTTGATTGTTAATTTATTCACCATAGTAGCATGTTATAGGGTTAATTCATTAAAACTTATAATAGATATAAAATTAATGAATAGAAACCGTTAACCTATAACAAAGAATTGCATGCAAACATAGGATCTTAGGATAAATGAATTAATTTTAAAATGTTTAAAATTAATTAGATCTAAGATCACATTTCTAATAGGATTAGAATTATTCTTACTTAGAATTAAAATTAGTTTTAATTGACTAAGTAGGAAAAACATTACTATGATTATAAGGGAACTCCACCGGTTAAGTTCTGTCTAAGGCTGGGGGTATTTAAGCTGACGGTTTACGGAACACCTCCTACTTGGGAACTGACCCGGAATACCGGAGTTGAATTAATCATAGCTAAATGTTAGCATGCAATGTCATTAGGTTTATTAAAAGAGTTTAATACACCTAGATCTTTAGAGTAAAGACCTTACATTACTGTGGTTATAAGGGAACTCTCTCGGTAAAGTTCTGTCTAAGGTTGGGGGTATTTAAGTTGACGGTTTACGGAACACCTCCTACCTGGGAATTGACCCGAACCTTGAGTTGAATTAACCATAGTAATGTTGACTTGCAATGTTGGGTTTATTAAAAGAAGTTTAATTCACCTAAAACATTGTGGTTGAATCCTTTCCATAATTGTTATAATAGGATCAGACTTAGATAGATTGACTTAGTCGAATTTTATCTAAGTTAAACAACCCTAAATTAACCTTAGGACATTTTCAGTGGGAGGAAAATTACAAAACGAGATTTAAATCAAGTTTTGCTCCTACGTCCCTATATTCACAACGTGAGGTTCATGCTCGGCTTCGAGTCTCCCTAGGAGCGGCCTCCCTTCGGAAAGTGTTTGCATGAATCAATAACAAGGTGAATGGGAAAAATGTCTAGAGTAAGTGGGTGCGGGACACGTGTCAACGTATCCCTCGGTCTCCGCCCCTAGTTCACACCGTGAGAGTCCTATGATCCGCCTGCAGGTTGTCCTGGCGCAACCATCCCTTCGGAGGGCCTGATCATAGGATTCGGAACACCGTGAACTCCTGAATAGGATAGGGTCACTTAGGCTAATCACCAACAGTTGTCTTTCCCTTCGGTAGCCTGTTGGTGCGTGCCTCTGAGATCTGAAAGTGGGAGGGTTACACTTTCGGGGATGAGTTAAATGTGTTAATTAACCCTTGACCGAACAACGGTAACTAAACGCTAACGGAATATGAGTTATTCTGGTGTTAGAGTTTGGTTGAGATTGTCTCAATTTAGAGGAGGAGTAGCTGACCACCCTTCGGTGGCTGTTGTTCTAAACCTTTGAAGTATCGTTGCAAAAACTAAATCAATAGTTTTATAGGGTTTCTTTGATTGCTTATTTGTTTTTGCAGAATTTGATTGGATTATTTGTGATGGGTTAGTGCAATTAATAATACAAGTAATTTGTTACTTCAGCAATTATATAATAATTTTATGTGTGTTGTCTTACGTCATTTCATAAATAACGGTAATACAACAAGCTTAAACGAAAAATTGTGGTAAATAAGTCTAGGATTATTCTTAACTGAGGAATGTCCTCATGCCCCATATGTTTAATTCATTAAGAATTGTTCTTGGAGAATATGACATAGAACTCTGCTTAGCAAAAATAGAACTTGTTCAAGACCGTAATTTTCATTTACCTGTCTTGAAAACGTGATTAGTGAAGAATAGTGATTCTCCCTGAATACTTGATTCAAGGGCCACAAATCACGTGTGTTCTTCTTTTAAAGGAATAAGTTCCTGGCAAGAGCTTGCTGCTTGTGTAATAACTCTCAAAGTTAGAATTAGAGAGGTTATTTTAGCTATATCAGTGGGGAACATTAAGTTATTTTTCTCAGTGGGAGAAATACATATTATTAGATAATGTGTATGTAATTCCTAAGATCAAAAGAAATTTGATTTCTGTGTCTTGTTTGCTGGAACAATGTTACTCTTTACCTATCTCTGCTAACGCAGTTTTGTTTCAAGAAAGGGAGTTGACATTTGTTTAGCTTTACTGGAAAGTAACCTAAATGTTTTAAGACTAATCAAGAGTAAAGCAGTCATGAACACTGGGTTGTTCAAGACTGCTGCTACTCAATGTGAAAAGAGGCAAAGGATTTCTCCTAAAGGAAAATACCTTTCTTTGGTTCTAAGGTAGACCATATTAATCTCAATTTGATTGGGAGATTGGTCAAGAGTGAACTTCTAAGCGAGTTAGAAGATGACTCTCTACTACCTTGTAAGTCATGCCTTGTGCGCAATATGACTGATAGATCTTTTACTGGAAAAGATCTAAGAGCCAAAGAGCCCTTAGAGCTTGTACATTTGGATCCTTGTGGTTCAATATGTTAAAGCAGTGGGAGGGCATGAATAATTCATTTCTTTTGGATGATTATTCAAAGGTATGAGTATCTTTACCTAATGCAACTTAAGTCTGAAGCTCTTGAGATATTCGAAGGGGCTTAGGACTGAAGTTGAAAACTTGTTAGGTGAGATGATAAAACACTTCGATCTGATCAAAGTGTTGAGTATAGGGATTTGAGATTCCAGGACTATTTGATAGTACATGGGATCACACCCTAAATCTCATTTGGGAGAAATAGAACCCTATTGGATATGGTTCATTCCATGTTGAGCTATGCTCAATTGTCTGGCTCGTTTTGGGGTCATGCAGTGTTGACTGCATTGCATACTACAGTAGGCAACCCCAAAAGGAAACGAGAAGTGGATACTTCTTCAATTCACAAGAGAATAAATAATTTGTATCGACAAATGCTAAATTCTCAGAAGAAGTCCACATCAAAAATCATAAACCACAGAGTAAAAAGTCGGTTTAAGTAAGTTAACTAATGAAGCTACAGTAACATTGACAAGAGTTGTTGATGAGGTTGGCTGTTCAACAAGAGTTATTGATGGACCAAAGCATCTGGTCAGACACATCCATCTCAATAGTTGAGTGTGCCTCAATGTAGTGGGAGGGTTGTTTTATAACCTGAACGTTACATGGGCTTGATTGAAGCCTAGGTCATCATACCAGGTGATGGCATAGAGGATTCATTATCTTTTAGAAAGAAAATGAATGATGTTGACAACGATCAGAGGATTAAAGCCATGGACCTAGAAATGAAGTCTTTTGTATTTCACTTCCATCTGGGATCTTGTAAATCTGCTTGATGGGTAACACCTATTAGTTACAAGTGGATTTACAAGAGGAAACGAGACATTCATGTCTTAACCAGAAGGGTTCATACAACAAGATCAAAAGCAAAAGGGTTTGCAACCTTAAGTGATCCATTCATGGATTGACCTAAGAAATTCGATCTTGGAATATAAGATTTGATACTGTGATCAAATCTTTTGGATTTGATCAGAACATTGACGAATCTTGTCTTAACAAGAATATCGTCAATAGTTCAGTAGCTTTATTAGTGTTGTATATGATTGATACCCTAGTCATTGGAAATGATGTGGGTTATCTTACTGACTAGTAAAATAAGCTAGCAGCTCATTTCCAAATGAAAATTTGGGAGAAGCTGAGTTTGTTCTTAGGATCCAAATTGTTAGGAACTGTAAGAACAAAAAGCTAGTCTTGTCTCAAATATCTTACATCTACAAAATGTTAGTTAGATATAAGATGCAGAATTCCAATAAGGGTTCTCTACCTTTCAGACATGGAATTCTTTTGTCTAAGAAATTGTTTCCTAAGACACCTCAAGAGGTTGAGGGCATGAGACGAAAGCCCTATGCAGTAGGGATTGTCAGTAAGTATCAATCTAATCCAAGATTTGATCACTGGAAAACCGTTAAGAATATCCTCAAGTATCTGAGGAGAAAGAGGAACTATATGCTCGTGTATGAGACTAAGGATTTGATCCTTACAGGATACACTGACACAGATTTTAAGACTGATAAGGATTTGAGGAAATCTACATCAGTATCTGTGGTCACTCTTTACGATGGAGCTATAGTATGACATAATTACAGTCTTGATTGTATAGGCCGAAAACATAGCTACTTGTGAAGCAGCGATAAAGACTGTATGGCTTAGAAAGTTCTTGATTGATTTGGAATGTGTTCCAAATGTGAACTTGCCCATCACACTTTATAGTGATATAGTGGTGTTGTGGCAAATTCAAAAGAACATCACAGCCCAAGACAAGCAGACACATTAAATTGAATGAAATATTGCTTATTCATTTACAAAGACTCTCTCGGCTAAAGTGTTTGAGGGTCATCTAGAAGGTCTAGATCTACGAGTGATGTACAAAGATGAAATCTAGGGCAAGTGGGAGAAATGTAATGGGTATAGTGATGCCCTAGTTTATTGTATTTGTACATTGTATATGTTTTATACATGTATTTATACACCTGCTGCTATATAGATTATTGTACATCCCACTAAACTAGAGTTTTAGTTCAAGTGGGAGTTTGTTGGGTTTTATGCCCTAAAACTCGTAGATAGTGAATGTAAACAAATTGTATACTTGTTTCAATAAAGTGTTATTGAGTTTCTACAATAAAGTGTTATTGTTAAATATTGCACAATTTGACCCAAATCCAATAAACTAAGATCCAAGGTTGTTTACATGTGACTTGAACTAGTATGTGGGGACATACGGGGATTGGTGTTCAAGTAACAACCTAAAAGGTCTATAGTACAAGGATAATGTTGGGTACCTTATCCTGGTAACACTATGTGATACGGCCCGCTTTGTATTCGATACAGACGTATTAATCCAAGGCGTCCATGTAGGAGACATGCGAGTGGGGGTATCCTATGCAATGAGTTTGCATAAGACCGGACCACGAAATAGTAAACCACTAGATGTAACACCGTTAACTAGTTAGTTTACTGTTTCAATACGATGACCTAGGTAACTCAGTCTTAATCCTGAGTGTGTTATGAACTCCTTCTCATGAGGGATTGTCCTTTGATTAGCATGGGTGAGAGTGGCAAATACGCCGACTCAATATGCCTTCCTTTTTGGGGACAAGACCGAGTGGGAGGCTGGGGACATGACAACACAAGAAGGAATTCACTCCTTCCCACATCTAGGAGAAGTAGATGAGTGTTCCCTTAAGTGGTGACTCCGGGACTTGAACAAAGGGATCCCACCCTCTCACTGGCCCGAGAGGGACTTTCTGTTTAATGGTTGGACCATAAACAGGTTGTTCATTAGAGGAGCACTGGTACTTAAGGAGACAGATGTAACACAAGGGTAAAACGGTAATTTGACCCAGCCGTGATTACGAACACTCGTGGAGGATTGACTTACCGGTATAGGTCTATATCCGTGGACACAGAAATGTTCTACAGTGAGAAGAGTTCAGCTGTGGGTCTTTAGTGGAATGACCCACAGTTAATGAATATTGGTTAACCTGATTAATGAGTTTAATCGGTTAACCTCATATCATTGGAGCTTCTGATCTGTAGGTCCATTAGGTCCCCCTGCTAGCTCGTAAAGAGTAATTAGGAACAATTATATCTTGAGAGAATTTGAATAGTTCAAATTCATATTGGGAATTAAGTTAATTGTATGAGATACAAATTAATATAATGTATAATGATACATTAAAATATAAAGTCTAATTTGAAATTAAACTTTATTATTATGAGAGAAATAAATATTTGAAGAAGTTCAAATATCAATATGAATTTAATTCATATTAAATTTATAGGATATAAGAGAATTGGAAGGAGTTCCAATTTTAATATGAATTTGATTCATATTATAGAATTAATTAATTGAAGGCCTGAAATTAAATATATTATATTTAATTGGGTAATTAATTAATTAACTAATAGAAGGTTTGAAATTAAATATATGATATTTAATTGGTGATTAATTAATTTAAAGAATTAATTAATTGGAAATTAATCAATTATGAAAATAATTAATTACTTATGGAAGTAATTAATCATTTATGGAAATGATTTAATCACTTATGGAAGTGATCAATCATTTATGGAAAAGATTAATCAATTATGGAATTGATTGGTTATGGAATTGATTAATTATGGAAAAGATTAAATCAATTATGGAAATAATTGATTTTAAATGAATATTTTATTCATGGCCTTTCTCCTATAAATAGAACACTAACCCTAGGGTTTACGTGATACAACGTATGGCCACCATAAGGCCCTCTCATATTCTCTCAACTCAAGAACTCTAGGGAGAATTTTCTCTCTAAAGTTTTTCCCATTCAAGATTAGGTAGTCCCACAACTACGTTCCTAATCTCAGAGTTATAGCGGGGAAGATCAAATGGTGGTGTTCTTCGTTATTGCAGAGCAATCAAGAATCATTCTTGAAGTATTCAGAGTCGTCAACGGAGGTTTGCTTCTCTTTTCTTTATTATAGATTTAGATCTAAATTTTTTATGCTTAGCCTTAAGTTTCTATAGAATTTGTTCTATGTTTTAACCAATGCAATAGTATTTTTGGATAAACAAAATTAACTACGAATCGGTCCCAATTACGCTTCCGCTTTAACGGAATTGGGGAATTCCAAATCCTTTCATTTTCATCTAGTTTGCACCTAGTTGGTCCAAACTTTACTCCGTTTGTGTTTCGAGAGAGTTTGAAACTCAAAGTTCGTCCCTATGAGAGTTCTTTAGGTGGTTTGGACGACAGATGGTCCAAACTTTACTCCGTTTAAGTTTTTTAGAGCTCGGAACCCAAAGTTCGTCCCATTGAGAGTCTTTCATCTAGTTTGGACGAAGTTGGTCCAAACTTTGCTCCGTTTGTGTTTCGAGAGAGTTTGGAACTCAAAGTTCGTCCGAATGAGAGTTCTTTAGGTGGTTTGGACGACACATGGTCAAAACTTTACTCCGTTTAATTTTTTTAGAGCTCGGAACCCAAAGTTCGTCCATTGAGAGTCTTTCATCTAGTTTGGACGAAGTCGGTCCAAACTTTGCTCCGTTTGTGTTTCGAGAGAGTTTGGAACTCAAAGTTCGTCCCAATGAGAGTTCTTTATGTGGTTTTGACGACACATGGTCCGGACTTTACTCCGTTTAAGTTTTTGAGAGCTCGGAACCCAAAGTTCGTCCAAATGAGAGTTTTTCATCTAGTTTGGACGAAGTTGGTCCAAACTTTGCTCCGTTTGTGTTTCGAGAGAGTTTGGTACTCAAAGTTCGTCCCTATGAGAGTTCTTTAGGTGGTTTGGACGACACATGGTCCAAACTTTACTCCGTTTAAGTTTTTGAGAGCTCGGAACCCAAAGTTCGTCCCAATGAGAGTTTTTCATCTAGTTTGGACGAATGTGGTCCAAACTTTGCTCCGTTTGTGTTTCGAGAGAGTTTGGAACTCAAAGTTCGTCCGAATGAGAGTTCTTTAGGTGGTTTGGACGACACATGGTCAAAACTTTACTCCGTTTAAGTTTTTTAGAGCTCGGAACCCAAAGTTCGTCCATTGAGAGTCTTTCATCTAGTTTGGACGAAGTCGGTCCCAACTTTGCTCCGTTTGTGTTTCGAGAGAGTTTGGAACTCAAAGTTCGTCCCAATGAGAGTTCTTTATGTGGTTTTGACGACACATGGTCCGGACTTTACTCCGTTTAAGTTTTTGAGAGCTCGGAACCCAAAGTTCGTCCAAATGAGAGTTTTTCATCTAGTTTGGACGAAGTTGGTCCAAACTTTGCTCCGTTTGTGTTTCGAGAGAGTTTGGTACTCAAAGTTCGTCCCTATGAGAGTTCTTTAGGTGGTTTGGACGACACATGGTCCAAACTTTACTCCGTTTAAGTTTTTGAGAGCTCGGAACCCAAAGTTCGTCCCAATGAGAGTTTTTCATCTAGTTTGGACGAATGTGGTCCAAACTTTGCTCCGTTTGTGTTTCGAGAGAGTTTGGAACTCAAAGTTCGTCCGAATGAGAGTTCTTTAGGTGGTTTGGACGACACATGGTCAAAACTTTACTCCGTTTAAGTTTTTTTGAGGTCGGAACCCAAAGTTCGTCCATTGAGAGTCTTTCATCTAGTTTGGACGAAGTTGGTCCAAACTTTGCTCCGTTTGTGTTTCGAGAGAGTTTGGAACTCAAAGTTCGTCCCAATGAGAGTTCTTTAGGTGGTTTGGACGACACATGGTCAAAACTTTACTCCGTTTAAGTTTTTTAGAGCTCGGAACCCAAAGTTCGTCCATTGAGAGTCTTTCATCTAGTTTGGACGAAGTCGGTGCAAACTTTGCTCCGTTTGTGTTTCGAGAGAGTTTGGAACTCAAAGTTCGTCCCAATGAGAGTTCTTTAGGTGGTTTTGACGACACATGGTCCGGACTTTACTCCGTTTAAGTTTTTGAGAGCTCGGAACCCAAAGTTCGTCCCAATGAGAGTTTTTCATCTATTTTGGACGAAGTTGGTCCAAACTTTGCTCCGTTTGTGTTTCGAGAGAGTTTGGAACTCAAAGTTCGTCTCTATGAGAGTTCTTTAGGTGGTTTGGACGACACATGGTCCAAACTTTACTCCGTTTAAGTTTTTTAGAGCTCGGAAGCCAAAGTTCGTCCATTGAGAGTCTTTCATCTAGTTTGGACGAAGTTGGTCCAAACTTTGCTCCGTTTGTGTTTCGAGAGAGTTTGGAACTCAAAGTTCGTCCCTATGAGAGTTCTTTAGGTGGTTTGGACGACACATGGTCCAAACTTTACTCCGTTTAAGTTTTTTAGAGCTCAGAAGCCAAAGTTCGTCCATTGAGAGTCTTTCATCTAGTTTGGACGAAGTTGGTCCAAACTTTTCTCCGTTTGTGTTTCGAGAGAGTTTGGAACTCAAAGTTCGTCCCAATGAGAGTTCTTTAGGTCGTTTTGACGACACATGGTCCGGACTTTACTCCGTTTAAGTTTTGGAGAGCTCGGAACCCAAAGTTCGTCCCAATGAGAGTTTTTCATCTAGTTTGGACGAAGTTGGTCCATACTTTGCTCCGTTTGTGTTTCGAGAGAGTTTGGAACTCAAAGTTCGTCGCTATGAGAGTTCTTTAGGTGGTTTGGACGACACATGGTCCAAACTTTACTCCGTTTAAGTTTTCGAGAGCTCGGAACCCAAAGTTCGTCCCAATGAGAGTTTTTCATCTCGTTTGGACGAAGTTGGTCCAAACTTTGCTCTGTTTTTGTTTCGAGAGAGTTTGGAACTCATATTTCGTCCCTATGAGAGTTCTTCAGGTGGTTTGGACGACACATGGTCCAAAATTTACTCCGTTTAGGTTTTTGAGAGCTCGGAACCAAAAGTTCGTCCCATTGAGAGTTTTTCATCTAGTTTGGACGAAGTTTGTCAAAACTTTGCCCCGTTTGTGTTTCGAGAGAGTTTGGAACTCAAAGTTCGTCCCTATGAGAGTTCTTTAGGTGGTTTGGACGACACATGGTCCAAACTTTACTCCGTTTAAGTTTTTGAGAGCTCGGAACCCAAAGTTAGTCCCAATGAGAGTTTTTCATCTAGTTTGCACCTAGTTGGTCCAAACTTTGCGCCGTTTGTGTTTCGAGAGAGTTTGGAACTCAAAGTTCGTCCCGATGAGAGTTCTTCAGGTGGTTTCGACGACACATGGTCCAGACTTTACTCCGTTTAAGTTTTTGAGAGCTCGGAACCCAAAGTTAGTCCCAATGAGAGTTTTTCATCTAGTTTGCACCTAGTTGGTCCAAACTTTCCTCCGTTTGTGTTTCGAGAGAGTTTGGAACTCAAAGTTCGTCCCAATGAGAGTTCTTTAGGTGGTTTGGATGACACATGGTCCAAACTTTACTCCGTTTAAGTTTTTGAGAGCTCGGAACCCAAAGTTCGTCCCAATGAGAGTTTTTCATCTAGTTTGCACGAAGTTGGTCAAAACTTTGCTCCGTTTGTGTTTCGAGAGAGTTTGGAACTCAAAGTTCGTCCCTATGAGAGCTCTTTAGGTGGTTTGGACGACAGATGGTCCAAACTTTACTCCGTTTAAGTTTTTTAGAACTCGAAACCCAAAGTTCGTCCCATTGAGAGTCTTTCATCTAGTTTGGACGAAGTTGGTCCAAACTTTGCTCCGTTTGTGTTTCGAGAGAGTTTGGAACTCAAAGTTTGTCCCAATGAGAGTTCTTCAGGTGGTTTCGACGACACATGGTCCAGACTTTACTCCGTTTAAGTTTTTGAGAGCTCGGAACCCAAAGTTTTTCCCAATGAGAGTTTTTCATCTAGTTTGGACGAAGTTGGTCCAAACTTTGCTCCGTTTGTGTTTCGAGAGAGTTTGGAACTCAAAGTTTGTCCCAATGAGAGTTCTTCAGGTGGTTTCGACGACACATGGTCCAGACTTTACTCCGTTTAAGTTTTTGAGAGCTCGGAACCCAAAGTTTGTCCCAATGAGAGTTTTTCATCTAGTTTGGACGAAGTTGGTCCAAACTTTGCTCCGTTTGTGTTTCGAGAGAGTTTGGAACTCAAAGTTCGTCCCTATGAGAGTTCTTTAGGTGGTTTGGACGACACATGGTCCAAACTTTACTCCGTTTAAGTTTTTGAGAGCTCGAAACCCAAAGTTCGTCCCAATGAGAGTTTTTCATCTAGTTTGCACCTAGTTGGTCCAAACTTTGCTCCGTTTGTGTTTTGAGAGAGTTTGGAACTCAAAGTTCGTCCCGATGAGAGTTCTATAGGTGGTTTCGACGACACATGGTCCAGACTTTACTCCGTTTAAGTTTTTGAGAGCTCGGAACCCAAAGTTTGTCCCAATGAGAGTTTTTCATCTAGTTTGGACGAAGTTGGTGTTGGGATAGGTGTCCTAAAACTCGTAGATAGTGAATGATAAACAAATTATATACTTATTCGATAAAAGCGTTATCGAGACTAATTCAGTAAAGTTATTACTGAATAAAGTAAATTGCACTTATAATTACCCAAATCCAATAAACTAAGATCCATGGCTATAGGATGAACTCTTGAGCTTTATGTAGAGACATAAAAGTGGATCAAGCTTGAGTAATAGCCAAAACGGTCTATAGTATAGGAATAGGGTTGGGTACCTTATTCTGGGGACACTATGAGACGCGGCCCACTTTATAGATGGTATAGACGATGTGATCCTAAATCGTCCATGTAGAGACATGCGAGTGGGGGCGTCCTATGCAATGAGTTTGCATAAGACCAGGACCAAGAAATAAGTCACTCTCGCTTTATAACACCGTTTACTGACGAGACTGACTGTTTCATGTGATGACCTAGGTAACTCGATCTTAATCCTGAGCTAACTATGAACTCCTGTTTATTCGGGCTTATCCTTAGATCTGCATAGGTGAGAGTGGCTCAGTATCGCCGACTCAATAAGCCTCCCATTTCAGGGATAGGAATGGGTAGATAGCTGGGGACATAGTCGTGCAAGAAGGAATTCACTCCTACCCGAATTAGGGATAGTAGAGAGGTTGTTCCCTTAAGTGCTGACTCCGGGGCTTGAACAAAGGGATCCCGCCCTCTCATTGGCCCGAGAGGGACTCGGTTTATTGGTTGGACCATAAACCAATTGTTCATTAGAGGATCAGTGGGACTTAAGGAACTAGAAGTACTATAGGGGTAAAACGGCTTATTGACCTAGCTATAGCTACGAACAACCTGTGAAGGATCGACTTACTAATCATGGTTAAATCAAGTGGACAGAAATATATGTATAGTGAGGGGAGTGCAACTATCGGGCTATAGTGGAGTGCCCCGGTAGTTAACGAGTGTTGGCTAGCTTGGATAATGAGATTAGTCGGTTAGCCTCGAATCGTTGGAGCCCATGATCTATAGGTCCATTAGGTCCCCCTACTAGCTCATATCGGAATTAAGCCTAGAACAAAAGATAGGAAGCTTTGAATCGTTCAAAATCGGAAAAAAAGGGTATTATCATAAATTGTGTTTGACACAATAATTTAATTATGAATTAAATTAGAAAATGAGAGATGAAGTATTTAAAAGTGTTTTGAATACTATATATATGTATTAGGAATCATATATATGGAATTGCACAAGATAACAAAGATTAATTAGATTAATCATATCAAAATTAATTTGAAAATTTTCAAATTAATTACCAAGCAATCAATTTCAATTTAGAATTGAAATTGGGGATAATTTGCAAGCTTGAAATTTGATTTCAATTTGAATTTAGTGGATTTAGTTGGAAATCCATTTAATGCATGATCATTCAAAGTGGAAAGACAACTCACTCATGCATTGTTGCATGTCTTGTGAGATGTACACCTAGAATCCACTTGAACTTGCAAATACACCATGTGTCTTGTGTCTTGAGGCTTGGCTTTGCATGGAGAATGTCTTTAAAAGGAGCTTGAATCAAATTAAAAGGGTGGAGAGCCATTTTTTCCTTAATGTTATGCTGCTGGAATTTGGACTCAAAGTTCTCTCATCTCTCATTCTTCTCCATTGCTTGATGCTTCAAGCATTCCCTTCCCATTCCCTATCTTATATAGACTCCCACAAGTCGTTCTTGGCCCGGAGTATAGTAGGGAAGACTCTAGAGGTTGTCCAAGGAGCATAGGAGAGGCAAACACCACAAGGAGTTCAACATAAGTGAGCTACAAAGGTTGGTGTTTTCTAAACTCTCTATTCTGTCTTTTCTATAACATGCATGCTTTAGGAGTAAAATTGAATGTCTTAAGTGCTTTCGATCTTCAATTGCTTCCGCATGTGTAATATGTACGCCTTCAATTGGTATCAGAGCATGATTAGAGCACTTAATTCGTTTTAATTTTGCTTTGGTGGGTACCATTTTGAAATTGAATTTTCTGTGTGCTAAAATGGAAGTGTTCTGGTTTGGCAATTTTTTGAGCATTCAAACCTTCATGAAATTGTAATTGCTCGGATATGTAAGAGCGTTAATGTGTGTACTATAGTCTGTAATTTTTATAGAGTCATTAGAGTCCATATAGGCTGTAAAATCGAAGAAAAACCGGAGAAGACGCAGCAGAAAATGAAAATTCCAGCAAGCAGTTTTTTTTCTTCTTCTATTCCAGAATTTTGGTCCGGTTCAGCTGCTGCCTTTTGGTCCGGTTCGGTCTGTTGCAGCCTCATTTCACTCATTGCATGGCCGGTTCATTGCTTGGATGAGCTGTTCGGGATGGTTCGTGAAGCTCGGGCGTGTTGCAAGTTTATTTATTGATTATTATTGTAATAATTAGTGAAATTGCTTGTGTTTTTTTTAAAAATTGCCAAACTATTCCATTTTAGCTTGATTTAATTACTTTATGCATTGTGAATGTATGATTTAATTAAATGGATTGTATGTGCATTATGAGCATGCCATATAGTTTAAAATCCCACCATAGGAAAGCATGATCATGCATTAATTCAATTATTATAAGAGTTATTAATAGTTATTAATGCATAAAAGAAATTTCATGTTTATTAATATAAGTGTTGTATTAATTAGGGAGATTCATGCTTGAATGGTTAATTTCCTAATTGATTAATTCTTATAATAGTTATAATTATTAAAGATAAAATTAACCAAGCATGTAGCATGAAATTTCTTTAGTTTGTTTATAAGTGTTATATTCAAATAAGACTTGTTATGGATTGATTTTATAATTGTTATAAAAAGAGATAGAAATCTAAAATCTATAACAAGATTAAGTGCATGCTCACTTAGGTTAATGAACCTTCAACGATTCGATCAATTTGCATAGTTTAGGTCGATGTCTTGTAAAACAACGGTTACAAGAGAACTCACCCGACAAGATGCTGTCTAAGGCTGGAGGTATTTAAGTTGACGGTTTACGGAACACCTCCTACCTGGGCATCGAGTCGGTTCTTGAGTTAAGTTAACTCGAGTTTTATGAGCATGCGTGAGCGGTGTGAGGTTTTAAAGTGTTATCACCTAGACATCGTAGTATAAAGTGTTATACAAACCTAGACATAGGTTGTTTCTAAAGGGTGATTTTCTTATAACTTGAATGATTGATTGTTATATGCTTTAAAACACCATTAGAAAGCATGTTATAGGGTTTATTCATTAAAAGTTATAAGAGTTATAAAAGTTGATGAATAGAAACCGTAAAATCTATAACAAAGAGTTGCATGCTAACATAGGATCTTAGGATCTTGTCATTCTTTAAATGGTTTAAAATGAAGTAGACCTAAGATCGCCTTTTCTAATAGGATTAGAAATATGTCTTACTTAGTTTTTAAAATAGTTTTAAAAATTCGAGTAAGTAGGACATAAGACCTTGGTTATAAGGGAACTCTCCCGGCAAATGGTTCGGAACCTGCGTTGAATTAACCATAGTCTTACTAGCATGCAATGTCACTAGGTTATTAAAAGTGTTTAATCACCTAGACATTTAGTGTAAAGACCTTGTTTAATAAGGCATAGACTTAGATAGATTCATTTAGCCGGAATTTACCTAAGTAATAAGACCCTAAAACTTTACAACACTTTAGTGGGAGGAAAAGTATAGAAACGAAATATTCATATTAAGTTTCTACTCTCACGTCCCCTTGAGTTCACACCGTGAGATCCATGCTTGGCCTCGAGGCGCCCTGGGAGCGTCCCCCTACGGATGGTGTTTGCATGGGTTAATATCAAGGTGAATGGGGAAAGTGTTCATAGTAAGTGGGAGAAGGAAACGTGTCAAACGTATCCTGCGGTCTCCATCATTAGGTTGCACCGTGAGATTCCTATGCGCTGCCTGCGAGTCGCCCTGGGAGCGATCACCCTACGGAAGGCTTGCGCATGGGATTCGGAACAACGCAAACTCCAGAAATGGATAGGGTTTCCTAGGGCCATTCCCAACATTAGCTCTTCCCTACGGTGGCATTGTTGGGGCCGTCCTCTGAGATCTGAAAATGATGGGTAACACTTACAAGATGGTCTTGACCAAATTAACGTTAGCTAATAACTATTGGAGTAAGAGTTATTCTGGGAATAGTTTTTGGCCGAGATTGTCTCGATTCAGAGGAGGAGTAGCTGACTGCCCTACGGTAGCGGTTATTCTAAACCTCTGAAGTATCGTTGCAAATAAATCAATTAAATATATGGGTCGATGATTGCTTTTGCTAAATCTGATTGGATAAATGTGATTAATGGGTTTAGTGCATGTTTCTAATAGAGATTAATTTGTTTGTTTCAGCAATATGTCGAAAAACGTATGTGCTTTGTCAAATGCCAAATTAAACGGTTTAGTACATACGACTAAGAATACTAACTTAAACGCTAAACTCGTGGCAAAGAATTTAGGTTTGGTCTCAACTGAGGAATGTCCTCAAACTAACTGCATAGCCAAGAAAAACATGATCCACGACTCTAAATGCGATTTATTAGTCTTGGAAACGTGTTTAGTGGAAAACGACGATTCTGCCTGGATACTCGATTCAGGTGCCACTAATCACGTATGTTCTTCATTTCAAGGAATGAGTTCCTGGCAACAGCTAATAGCTGGAGAGATGACTCTTAAAGTTGGAACAGGAGATGTCATCTCGGCTATTGCAGTGGGAGATGTAAAATTATTCTTCACCAAGGAACGTTACATGATATTAGATAATGTATACATAGTTCCGAAAATTAAAAGAAATTTGATTTCTTTATCTTGTTTATTAGAACAAGGTTACTCAATTTCTTTTTTTGTTACTGAAGCGTTCATAACTAAAAGAGGTATTGATGTTTGCTCTGCAAACTTGAAGAATAAATTGTATGTTTTGAGACCAATTGAGTCTAAAGCTATTTTAAATCACGAGATGTTTAAGACCGCTGAGACTCAACCTAAAAAGCGAAGAGTTTCTCAAGATACCTATCTCTGGCACTTGAGGTTAGGCCATATCAACCTCAATAGGATTGGGAGATTGGTCAAGAGTGGACTTCTAAACAAGTTAGAAGACGACTCGTTACCTCCTTGTGAGTCATGCCTTGAGGGCAAGATGACAAAACGACCTTTTACCGGAAAAGGTTATCGTGCCAAAGAGCCCCTAGAGCTCATTCATTCGGACCTCTGTGGACCAATGAACATTAGAGCTCGAGGAGGGTACGAATATTTCATCAGTTTCATTGATGATTATTCGAGGTATGGCTATCTCTACCTAATGCATCATAAGTCCGAGGCTTTTGAAAAGTTCAAAGAGTACAAGGCTGAGGTTGAGAACCTATTAGGTAAGACGATAAAAACACTTCGATCCGATCGAGGTGGAGAGTATATGGACTCAAGTTTTCAAGACTATTTGATAGAGCATGGAATTACGTCCCAACTCTCAGCCCCTGGTACACCTCAGCAAAACGGTGTATCGGAAAGGAGAAACAGAACCTTGTTGGACATGGTTCGTTCGATGATGAGTTATGCTCAGTTGCCTAACTCGTTTTGGGGTTATGCAGTAGAGACTGCAGTTTATATCTTGAACGTAGTTCCCTCAAAGAGTGTTTCTAAAACACCATTTGAGCTCTGGAAAGGTCGTAAGGCTAGTTTACGACATTTCAGAATTTGGGGATGTCCTGCATACGTGCTAGAAGCAAACCCAAAGAAATTGGAGCCTCGTTCTAGATTTTGCCTATTTGTAGGCTATCCCAAAGAAACGAGAGGTGGATACTTCTTCGATCCAGAGGAAAATAAAGTACTTGTATCAACAAATGCTACATTCCTAGAAGAAGACCACCTCAGAGATCACAAGCCACGAAGTAAAGTCGTTTTAAGTGAACTATCTAACGAAGCTACAGAAACATCAACAAGAGTTGTTGATGATGCTGGCACCTCGAGTCAATCGTGTCCTTCTCAAGAAATAAGAGAACCTCGACGTAGTGGGAGGGTTGTTAGACAGCCTGATCGCTATTTGGGTTTAACTGAAACTCCAGTCGTCATACCTGATGACGGGATCGAGGATCCATTAACCTTTAAACAGGCAATGGATGACGGTGACAAGAACGAGTGGATTAAAGCCATGGACTTAGAGATCGAGTCCATGCATTTTAATTCAGTATGGGATCTTGTAGATCAACCTGAAGGGGTTAGACCCATAGGGTGCAAATGGATCTACAAGAGAAAACGAGACGCTGCTGGAAAGGTACAGACCTTTAAGGCACGACTTGTGGCAAAGGGTTTTACCCAGCGGGAGGGGATTGACTATGAAGAAACCTTCTCCCCTGTTGCCATGTTAAAGTCGATCCGGATACGTTTGTCCATTGCCACGTTTTACGATTATGAAATATGGCAAATGGATGTCAAGACTGCCTTTCTGAACGGTAATCTTGAAGAAAGTATCTACATGTCTCAGCCAGAGGGGTTCATAGCTCAGGATCAAGAGCAAAAAGTTTGCAAGCTTAAGCGATCCATTTATGGATTAAAACAAGCATCTAGATCCTGGAATATGAGATTTGATACTGCGATCAAATCTTATGGCTTTGAACAAAACGTTGATGAGCCTTGTGTTTACAAAAGGATCATCAACAACTCCGTAGCTTTCTTAGTACTGTATGTGGATGATATCCTACTCATCGGGAATGATGTAGGTTATCTAACTGACATTAAACTGTGGCTAGCAACTCAATTCCAAATGAAAGATTTGGGTGAGGCACAATTTGTTCTAGGGATCCAAATTGTTCGAAACCGAAAGAACAAAACGCTAGCGCTGTCTCAAGCATCTTATATCGACAAATTGTTAGTTAGATATAAAATGCAAAATTCCAAGAAAGGACTATTACCTTTCAGGCACGGAATTAACTTGTCTAAGGAACAGTGTCCTCAGACACCTCAAGAAGTTGAGGACATGAGACGTTTTCCCTATGCCTCTGCAGTAGGTAGCCTAATGTATGCCATGTTGTGTACAAGGCCTGACATTTGTTATGCAGTAGGGATTGTCAGTAGATATCAATCCAATCCAGGATTCGATCACTGGACAGCCGTTAAAAATATCCTCAAGTATCTAAGGAGAACGAGGGACTATATGCTCGTGTATGGTTCGAAGGATTTGATCCTTACAGGATACACTGATTCTGATTTTCAAACCGATAAAGATTCGAGGAAATCTACATCGGGGTCAGTATTCACTCTAAATGGAGGAGCAATAGTATGGCGTAGCATCAAGCAACGATGCATTGCAGACTCGACCATGGAGGCCGAATATGTAGCCGCTTGCGAAGCAGCAAAAGAGGCAGTATGGCTCAGGAAGTTCCTAACTGACTTGGAAGTCATTCCGAATATGCATCTGCCTATCACCTTGTATTGTGATAATAGCGGTGCAGTTGCAAACTCAAAGGAACCTCGCAGCCATAAGAGAGGCAAGCACATCGAAAGAAAATACCATCTCATTAGGGAGATTGTGCACCGAGGAGACGTGATCGTCACGAAGATAGCATCGGAGCACAACATTGCTGATCCATTCACAAAGGCTCTCACGGCTAAAGTGTTCGAGAGTCATCTAGAAGGTCTAGGTCTGCGAGATATGTACGAGAAATAATCTAGGTCAAGTGGGAGATTTTGTAACCGGTATTTTGATACCTTTGCATACTGGGTATTTAGATGCCCTAGTTTATTGTATTTTTACTCTGTTATTAATACAAGTATTTATTCACCCACTGTTGTTATAGATTATAGTACATCCCACTAAACTAAGAGTTTTAGTTCAAGTGGGAGATTGTTGGGATAGGTGTCCTAAAACTCGTAGATAGTGAATGATAAACAAATTATATACTTATTCGATAAAAGCGTTATCGAGACTAATTCAGTAAAGTTATTACTGAATAAAGTAAATTGCACTTATAATTACCCAAATCCAATAAACTAAGATCCATGGCTATAGGATGAACTCTTGAGCTTTATGTAGAGACATAAAAGTGGATCAAGCTTGAGTAATAGCCAAAACGGTCTATAGTATAGGAATAGGGTTGGGTACCTTATTCTGGGGACACTATGAGACGCGGCCCACTTTATAGATGGTATAGACGATGTGATCCTAAATCGTCCATGTAGAGACATGCGAGTGGGGGCGTCCTATGCAATGAGTTTGCATAAGACCAGGACCAAGAAATAAGTCACTCTCGCTTTATAACACCGTTTACTGACGAGACTGACTGTTTCATGTGATGACCTAGGTAACTCGATCTTAATCCTGAGCTAACTATGAACTCCTGTTTATTCGGGCTTATCCTTAGATCTGCATAGGTGAGAGTGGCTCAGTATCGCCGACTCAATAAGCCTCCCATTTCAGGGATAGGAATGGGTAGATAGCTGGGGACATAGTCGTGCAAGAAGGAATTCACTCCTACCCGAATTAGGGATAGTAGAGAGGTTGTTCCCTTAAGTGCTGACTCCGGGGCTTGAACAAAGGGATCCCGCCCTCTCATTGGCCCGAGAGGGACTCGGTTTATTGGTTGGACCATAAACCAATTGTTCATTAGAGGATCAGTGGGACTTAAGGAACTAGAAGTACTATAGGGGTAAAACGACTTATTGACCTAGCTATAGCTACGAACAACCTGTGAAGGATCGACTTACTAATCATGGTTAAATCAAGTGGACAGAAATATATGTATAGTGAGGGGAGTGCAACTATCGGGCTATAGTGGAGTGCCCCGGTAGTTAACGAGTGTTGGCTAGCTTGGATAATGAGATTAGTCGGTTAGCCTCGAATCGTTGGAGCCCATGATCTATAGGTCCATTAGGTCCCCCTACTAGCTCATATCGGAATTAAGCCTAGAACAAAAGATAGGAAGCTTTGAATCGTTCAAAATCGGAAAAAAAGGGTATTATCATAAATTGTGTTTGACACAATAATTTAATTATGAATTAAATTAGAAAATGAGAGATGAAGTATTTAAAAGTGTTTTGAATACTATATATATGTATTAGGAATCATATATATGGAATTGCACAAGATAACAAAGATTAATTAGATTAATCATATCAAAATTAATTTGAAAATTTTCAAATTAATTACCAAGCAATCAATTTCAATTTAGAATTGAAATTGGGGATAATTTGCAAGCTTGAAATTTGATTTCAATTTGAATTTAGTGGATTTAGTTGGAAATCCATTTAATGCATGATCATTCAAAGTGGAAAGACAACTCACTCATGCATTGTTGCATGTCTTGTGAGATGTACACCTAGAATCCACTTGAACTTGCAAATACACCATGTGTCTTGTGTCTTGAGGCTTGGCTTTGCATGGAGAATGTCTTTAAAAGGAGCTTGAATCAAATTAAAAGGGTGGAGAGCCATTTTTTCCTTAATGTTATGCTGCTGGAATTTGGACTCAAAGTTCTCTCATCTCTCATTCTTCTCCATTGCTTGATGCTTCAAGCATTCCCTTCCCATTCCCTATCTTATATAGACTCCCACAAGTCGTTCTTGGCCCGGAGTATAGTAGGGAAGACTCTAGAGGTTGTCCAAGGAGCATAGGAGAGGCAAACACCACAAGGAGTTCAACATAAGTGAGCTACAAAGGTTGGTGTTTTCTAAACTCTCTATTCTGTCTTTTCTATAACATGCATGCTTTAGGAGTAAAATTGAATGTCTTAAGTGCTTTCGATCTTCAATTGCTTCCGCATGTGTAATATGTACGCCTTCAGTTGGTCCAAACTTTGCTCCGTTTGTGTTTCGAGAGAGTTTGGAACTCAAAGTTCGTCCCTATGAGAGTTCTTTAGGTGGTTTGGACGACACATGGTCCAAATTTTACTCCGTTTAAGTTTTTGAGAGCTCGGAACCCAAAGTTCGTCCCAATGAGAGTTTTTCATCTAGTTTGCACCTAGTTGGTCCAAACTTTGCTCTGTTTGTGTTTCGAGAGAGTTTGGAACTCAAAGTTTGTCCCAATGAGAGTTCTTCAGGTGATTTCGACGAAACATGGTCCAGACTTTACTCCGTTTAAGTTTTTTAGAGCTCGGAACCCAAAGTTCGTCCCAATGAGAGTTTTTCATCTAGTTTGCACCTAGTTGGTCCAAACTTTGCTCCGTTTGTGTTTCGAGAGAGTTTGGAACTCAAAGTTCGTCCTAATGAGAGTTCTTTAGGTGGTTTGGATGACACATGGTCCAAACTTTACTCCGTTTACGTTTTTGAGAGCTCGGAACCCAAAGTTCGTCCCAATGAGAGTTTTTCATCTAGTTTGCACCTATTTGGTCCAAACTTTGCTCCGTTTGTGTTTCGAGAGAGTTTGGAACTCAAAGTTCATCCCTATGAGAGCTCTTTAGGTGGTTTGGACGACAGATGGTCCAAACTTTACTCCGTTTAAGTTTTTTAGAACTCGGAACCCAAAGTTCGTCCCATTGAGAGTCTTTCATCTAGTTTGGACGAAGTTGGTCCAAACTTTGCTCCGTTTGTGTTTCGAGAGAGTTTGGAACTCAAAGTTTGTCCCAATGAGAGTTCTTCAGGTGGTTTCGACGACACATGGTCCAGACTTTACTCCGTTTAAGTTTTTGAGAGCTCGGAACCCAAAGTTTTTCCCAATGAGAGTTTTTCATCTAGTTTGGACGAAGTTGGTCCAAACTTTGCTCCGTTTGTGTTTCGAGAGAGTTTGGAACTCAAAGTTCGTCCCTATGAGAGTTCTTTAGGTGGTTTGGACGACACATGGTCCAAACTTTACTCCGTTTAAGTTTTTGAGAGCTCGGAACCCAAAGTTCGTCCCAATGAGAGTTTTTCATCTAGTTTGCACCTAGTTGGTCCAAACTTTGCTCTGTTTGTGTTTCGAGAGAGTTTGGAACTCAAAGTTTGTCCCAATGAGAGTTCTTCAGGTGATTTCGACGAAACATGGTCCAGACTTTACTCCGTTTAAGTTTTTTAGAGCTCGGAACCCAAAGTTCGTCCCAATGAGAGTTTTTCATCTAGTTTGCACCTAGTTGGTCCAAACTTTGCTCCGTTTGTGTTTCGAGAGAGTTTGGAACTCAAAGTTCGTCCTAATGAGAGTTCTTTAGGTGGTTTGGATGACACATGGTCCAAACTTTACTCCGTTTACGTTTTTGAGAGCTCGGAACCCAAAGTTCGTCCCAATGAGAGTTTTTCATCTAGTTTGCACCTATTTGGTCCAAACTTTGCTCCGTTTGTGTTTCGAGAGAGTTTGGAACTCAAAGTTCATCCCTATGAGAGCTCTTTAGGTGGTTTGGACGACAGATGGTCCAAACTTTACTCCGTTTAAGTTTTTTAGAACTCGGAACCCAAAGTTCGTCCCATTGAGAGTCTTTCATCTAGTTTGGACGAAGTTGGTCCAAACTTTGCTCCGTTTGTGTTTCGAGAGAGTTTGGAACTCAAAGTTTGTCCCAATGAGAGTTCTTCAGGTGGTTTCGACGACACATGGTCCAGACTTTACTCCGTTTAAGTTTTTGAGAGCTCGGAACCCAAAGTTTTTCCCAATGAGAGTTTTTCATCTAGTTTGGACGAAGTTGGTCCAAACTTTGCTCCGTTTGTGTTTCGAGAGAGTTTGGAACTCAAAGTTCGTCCCTATGAGAGTTCTTTAGGTGGTTTGGACGACACATGGTCCAAACTTTACTCCGTTTAAGTTTTTGAGAGCTCGGAACCCAAAGTTCGTCCCAATGAGAGTTTTTCATCTAGTTTCCACCTAGTTGGTCCAAACTTTGCTCCGTTTGTGTTTTGAGAGAGTTTGGAACTCAAAGTTCGTCCCAATGAGAGTTCTTTAGGTGGTTTGGATGACACATGGTCCAAACTTTACTCCGTTTAAGTTTTTGAGAGCTCGGAACCCAAAGTTAGTCCCAATGAGAGTTTTTCATCTAGTTTGCACCTAGTTGGTCCAAACTTTGCTCCGTTTGTGTTTCGAGAGAGTTTGGAACTCAAAGTTCGTCCCTATGAGAGTTCTTTAGGTGGTTTGGACGACACATGGTCCAAACTTTACTCCGTTTAAGTTTTTGAGAGCTCGGAACCCAAAGTTCGTCCCAATGAGAGTTTTTCATCTAGTTTCCACCTAGTTGGTCCAAACTTTGCTCCGTTTGTGTTTTGAGAGAGTTTGGAACTCAAAGTTCGTCCCAATGAGAGTTCTTTAGGTGGTTTGGATGACACATGGTCCAGACTTTACTCCGTTTAAGTTTTTGAGAGCTCGGAACCCAAAGTTAGTCCCAATGAGAGTTTTTCATCTAGTTTGCACCTAGTTGGTCCAAACTTTGCTCCGTTTGTGTTTCGAGAGAGTTTGGAACTCAAAGTTCGTCCCAATGAGAGTTCTTTAGGTGGTTTGGATGACACATGGTCCAAACTTTACTCCGTTTAAGTTTTTGAGAGCTCGGAACCCAAAGTTCGTCCCAATGAGAGTTTTTCATCTAGTTTGCACGAAGTTGGTCAAAACTTTGCTCCGTTTGTGTTTCGAGAGAGTTTGGAACTCAAAGTTCGTCCCTATGAGAGCTCTTTAGGTGGTTTGGACGACAGATGGTCCAAACTTTACTCCGTTTAAGTTTTTTAGAACTCGGAACCCAAAGTTCGTCCCATTGAGAGTCTTTCATCTAGTTTGGACGAAGTTGGTCCAAACTTTGCTCCGTTTGTGTTTCGAGAGAGTTTGGAACTCAAAGTTTGTCCCAATGAGAGTTCTTCAGGTGGTTTCGACGACACATGGTCCAGACTTTACTCCGTTTAAGTTTTTGAGAGCTCGGAACCCAAAGTTTTTCCCAATGAGAGTTTTTCATCTAGTTTGGACGAAGTTGGTCCAAACTTTGCTCCGTTTGTGTTTCGAGAGAGTTTGGAACTCAAAGTTTGTCCCAATGAGAGTTCTTCAGGTGGTTTCGACGACACATGGTCCAGACTTTACTCCGTTTAAGTTTTTGAGAGCTCGGAACCCAAAGTTTGTCCCAATGAGAGTTTTTCATCTAGTTTGGACGAAGTTGGTCCAAACTTTGCTCCGTTTGTGTTTCGAGAGAGTTTGGAACTCAAAGTTCGTCCCTATGAGAGTTCTTTAGGTGGTTTGGACGACACATGGTCAAAACTTTACTCCGTTTAAGTTTTTGAGAGCTCGAAACCCAAAGTTGTCCCAATGAGAGTTTTTCATCTAGTTTGCACCTAGTTGGTCCAAACTTTGCTCCGTTTGTGTTTTGACAGAGTTTGGAACTCAAAGTTCGTCCCGATGAGAGTTCTATAGGTGGTTTCGACGACAAATGGTCCAGACTTTACTCCGTTTAAGTTTTTGAGAGCTCGGAACCCAAAGTTAGTCCCTATGAGAGTTTTTCATCTAATTTGCACCTAGTTGGTCCAAACTTTGCTCCGTTTGTGTTTCGAGAGAGATTGGAACTCAAAGTTCGTCCCAATGAGAGTTCTTTAGGTGGTTTGGATGACACATTGTCCAAACTTTACTCCGTTTAAGTTTTTTAGAACTCGGAACCCAAAGTTCGTCCCATTGAGAGTCTTTCATCTAGTTTGGACGAAGTTGGTCCAAACTTTGCTCCGTTTGTGTTTCGAGAGAGTTTGGAACTCAAAGTTTGTCCCAATGAGAGTTCTTCAGGTGGTTTCGACGACACATGGTCCAGACTTTACTCCGTTTAAGTTTTTTAGAGCTCGGAACCCAAAGTTCGTCCCAATAAGAGTTTTTCATCTAGTTTGCACCTAGTTGGTCCAAACTTTGCTCCGTTTGTGTTTCGAGAGAGTTTGGAACTCAAAGTTCGTCCCAATGAGAGTTCTTTAGGTGGTTTGGATGACACATGGTCCAAACTTTACTCCGTTTACGTTTTTGAGAGCTCGGAACCCAAAGTTCGTCCCAATGAGAGTTTTTCATCTAGTTTGCACCTGGTTGGTCCAAACTTTGCTCCGTTTGTGTTTCGAGAGAGTTTGGAACTCAAAGTTCGTCCCTATGAGAGCTCTTTAGGTGGTTTGGACGACAGATGGTCCAAACTTTACTCCGTTTAAGTTTTTTAGAACTCGGAACCCAAAGTTCGTCCCATTGAGAGTCTTTCATCTAGTTTGGACGAAGTTGTGTCCAAACTTTGCTCCGTTTGTGTTTCGAGAGAGTTTGGAACTCAAAGTTTGTCCCAATGAGAGTTCTTCAGCTGGTTTCGACGACACATGGTCCAGACTTTACTCCGTTTAAGTTTTTGAGAGCTCGGAACCCAAAGTTTTTCCCAATGAGAGTTTTTCATCTAGTTTGGACGAAGTTGGTCCAAACTTTGCTCCGTTTGTGTTTCGAGAGAGTTTGGAACTCAAAGTTCGTCCCTATGAGAGTTCTTTAGGTGGTTTGGACGACACATGGTCCAAACTTTACTCCGTTTAAGTTTTTGAGAGCTCGGAACCCAAAGTTCGTCCCAATGAGAGTTTTTCATCTAGTTTGCACCTAGTTGGTCCAAACTTTGCTCCGTTTGTGTTTTGAGAGAGTTTGGAACTCAAAGTTCGTCCCGATGAGAGTTCTTCAGGTGGTTTCGACGACACATGGTCCAGACTTTACTCCGTTTAAGTTTTTGAGAGCTCGGAACCCAAAGTTAGTCCCAATGAGAGTTTTTCATCTAGTTTGCACCTAGTTGGTCCAAACTTTGCTCCGTTTGTGTTTCGAGAGAGTTTGGAACTCAAAGTTCGTCCCAATGAGAGTTCTTTAGGTGGTTTGGATGACACATGGTCCAAACTTTACTCCGTTTAAGTTTTTGAGAGCTCGGAACCCAAAGTTCGTCCCAATGAGAGTTTTTCATCTAGTTTGCACGAAGTTGGTCAAAACTTTGCTCCGTTTGTGTTTCGAGAGAGTTTGGAACTCAAAGTTCGTCCCTATGAGAGCTCTTTAGGTGGTTTGGACGACAGATGGTCCAAACTTTACTCCGTTTAAGTTTTTTAGAACTCGGAACCCAAAGTTCGTCCCATTGAGAGTCTTTCATGTAGTTTGGACGAAGTTGGTCCAAACTTTGCTCCGTTTGTGTTTCGAGAGAGTTTGGAACTCAAAGTTTGTCCCAATGAGAGTTCTTCAGGTTGTTTCGACGACACATGGTCCAGACTTTACTCCGTTTAAGTTTTTGAGAGCTCGGAACCCAAAGTTTTTCCCAATGAGAGTTTTTCATCTAGTTTGGACGAAGTTGGTACAAACTTTGCTCCGTTTGTGTTTCGAGAGAGTTTGGAACTCAAAGTTTGTCCCAATGAGAGTTCTTCAGGTGGTTTCGACGACACATGGTCCAGACTTTACTCCGTTTAAGTTTTTGAGAGCTCGGAACCCAAAGTTTGTCCCAATGAAAGTTTTTCATCTAGTTTGGACGAAGTTGGTCCAAACTTTGCTCCGTTTGTGTTTCGAGAGAGTTTGGAACTCAAAGTTCGTCCCTATGAGAGTTCTTTAGGTGGTTTGGACGACACATGGTCCAAACTTTACTCCGTTTAAGTTTTTGAGAGCTCGAAACCCAAAGTTCGTCCCAATGAGAGTTTTTCATCTAGTTTGCACCTAGTTGGTTCAAACTTTGCTCCGTTTGTGTTTTGAGAGAGTTTGGAACTCAAAGTTCGTCCCGATGAGAGTTCTATAGGTGGTTTCGACGACACATGGTCCAGACTTTACTCCGTTTAAGTTTTTGAGAGCTCGGAACCCAAAGTTTGTCCCAATGAGAGTTTTTCATCTAGTTTGCACCTAGTTGGTCCAAACTTTGCTCCGTTTGTGTTTCGAGAGAGTTTGGAACTAAAAGTTCGTCCCAATGAGAGTTCTTTAGGTGGTTTGGATGACACATGGTCCAAACTTTACTCCGTTTAAGTTTTTGAGAGCTCGGAACCCAAAGTTCGTCCCAATGAGAGTTTTTCATCTAGTTTGCACGAAGTTGGTCAAAACTCTGCTCCGTTTGTGTTTCGAGAGAGTTTGGAACTCAAAGTTCGTCCCTATGAGAGCTCTTTAGGTGGTTTAGACGACAGATGGTCCAAACTTTACTCCGTTTAAGTTTTTTAGAACTCGGAACCCAAAGTTCGTCCCATTGAGAGTCTTTCATCTAGTTTGGACGAAGTTGGTCCAAACTTTGCTCCGTTTGTGTTTCGAGAGAGTTTGGAACTCAAAGTTTGTCCCAATGAGAGTTCTTCAGGTGGTTTCGACGACACATGGTCCAGACTTTACTCCGTTTAAGTTTTTGAGAGCTCGGAACCCAAAGTTTGTCCCAATGAGAGTTTTTCATCTAGTTTGGACGATGTTGGTCCAAACTTTGCTCCGTTTGTGTTTCGAGAGAGTTTGGAACTCAAAGTTCGTCCCTATGAGAGTTCTTTAGGTGGTTTGGACGACACATGGTCCAAACTTTACTCCGTTTAAGTTTTTGAGAGCTCGAAACCCAAAGTTCGTCCCAATGAGAGTTTTTCATCTAGTTTGCACCTAGTTGGTCCAAACTTTGCTCCGTTTGTGTTTTGAGAGAGTTTGGAACTCAAAGTTCGTCCCGATGAGAGTTCTATAGGTGGTTTCGACGACACATGGTCCAGACTTTACTCCGTTTAAGTTTTTGAGAGCTCGGAACCCAAAGTTAGTCCCAATGAGAGTTTTTCATCTAGTTTGCACCTAGTTGGTCCAAACTTTGCTCCGTTTGTGTTTCGAGAGAGTTTGGAACTAAAAGTTCGTCCCAATGAGAGTTTTTAGGTGGTTTGGACGACACATGGTCCAAACTTTACTCCGTTTAAGTTTTTGAGAGCACAGAACCCAAAGTTCGTCCCAATGAGAGTTTTTCATCTTGTTTGCACCTAGTTGGTCCAAACTTTGCTCCGTTTTTGTTTCGAGAGAGTTTGGAATTCAAAGTTCGTCCCGATGAGAGTTCTTTAGGTGGTTTGGACGACAAATGGTCCAAACTTTACTCCGTTTAAGTTTTTGAGAGCTCGGAACCCAAAGTCCGTCCCAATGAGAGTTTTTCATCTAGTTTGGACGAAGTTGATCCAAACTTTGCTCTGTTTGTGTTTCGAGAGACTTTGGAACTCAAACTTCGTCCCAATGAGAGTTCTTTATGTGGTTTGGACGACACATGGTCCAAATTTTACTCCGTTTAAGTTTTTGAGAGCGCGGAACCCAAAGTTCGTCCCAATGAGAGTTTTTCATCTAGTTTGGACCTAGTTGGTCCAAACTTTGCTCCGTTTGTGTTTCGATAGAGTTTGGAACTCAAAGTTCGTCCCAATGAGAGTTCTTCCGTTTGGACGACAGATGGTCCAAACTTTACTCCGTTTAAGTTTTTAAGAGCTCGGAACCCAAACTTCGTCCCATTGAGAGTCTTTCATCTAGTTTGGACGAAGTTGGTCCAAACTTTTCTCCGTTTGTGTTTCGAGAGAGTTTGGAACTCAAAGTTTGTCCCAATGAGTTCTTTAGGTGGTTTGGACGACACATGGTCGAAACTTTACTCCGTTTAAGTTTTTGAGAGCTCGGAACCCAAAGTTCGTCCCAATGAGAGTTTTTCATCTAGTTTGCACCTAGTTGGTCCAAACTTTGCTCCGTTTGTGTTTCGAGAGAGTTTGCAACTCAAAGTTCGTCCCAATGAGAGTTCTTTAGGTGGTTTGGACGACACATGGTCGACACATGGTTGAAACTTTACACATGATCAACTTTAACAGCCCAATTTTTTTGCTCCATGTTGGGGTTCGATCCTGCATATACGCAATTTACTGTTTATTTATCTACCCAATTTTGGTTTGATCCTGCATATATGCTGTTGACTGTTTATTTAACCGCCCAATTTTTGCAGTTTACTGTTTATTTAACCGCCCAAATTTTTTTTGAGTCCTAGTTTTCTCTATTCTCTCTCCTTAACGGAATTGGAGACGAGATCGGGTTGCTAGGGTGGCAAGGCGGCGCCGCCGCCGTCTTGTGGGTTTGGGGTTTGGTTATGCAGATTTGCGTTGGTTGTTGCTGGTGTTTTGGGTGCTACGGTGGCTGTAGGGTTAGCGTTTGGCTTGAAGTTCTTCCGTTGTGAATGTTTTCGTGGATTCCATCTGCGTGAAATTCATTTGCTGATAGGTTTGAATGGTGGAATTCTTCCGATTGTTCTCGTGTGGACGGTGCGAGTGGTAGAATTTGTTAATCGTGGAATCCATTGGTTTCTTCTTGTGTTTTGACGGTGCAAGCGGTGGAAGTTTTCTTCGGAGTGATTGAGCGGTGGAAGTTTTCTTCCGAGTGATTGAGCGGTGGAGTGGTGCAAGTTGCGATTGGAGTTTTTGAGTGGGTCAAGCGGTGGGGGTTTTTTAATGGGTAGGAAGAAATCTCCAGCGAAGCAGAAAATGCGTGAAGCGGTGAAGGTTTCTCGTCTGCCTTCATCTGGGATTGTGACGGAGAAGACGCTACAGTCAGGAAGTGGTTTGCCTTCATCTGGGATCGTGATGGAGAAGACGCTACTGGAATCAGGAAGTAGTGGTGATCTGGTTGTTTCGGATGGAGTTGGGGTTTCGATTGCTGAGGATCAGAATGAGGGGGATGGGGCTCTTTCTTCGTTGGGTCTGAAGGATTCTAGGGGTGTGTCTATGGAGGTTTCTAGTGAGGCCGGGCCTGGTGAGGATTCCACGGCTGTGAATGATTGTGCAGAGAAGTGGATTGACGGAATGATCTTGCAGGTTGATCCATCTCAATTGCAGATTCTGAAAGATCGTATGAAACGGCTGAAGGAGCCGTTTGGAGGCGTTTCTCAGGTGCAGCAAACCCTAGAGGATTCAGGTCAGCATCGGGTTGGGTCAGATCCGACTGGGGCTATGGGTAATGATCCGTGTGGGTCGGGTGTTTGTGTGGAACCTGGTGTGGTTCGTGGGCCTATGACTGTTGGGCCTAATTTGAAGCTGAAGATGGGTTCAAGTGTTGGGTCTGATATGCCTTTGAATGGGCTGGGCGTAGTTGAAGGAGTTCCTTCCGTGGGCTTTATTGGGCCGAGGGTGGAGTCTGGCGTGAAGTTAATCAAAATCATGTTCTAGTGGTACTGGGTTGGTTAACGAGGCTTTGCCTTTGGAGAAGTCGAGTGGGGCTAAGGGGAAGGCCGAGGGGTGCTCCTCCTCATGGGCCTCTCTTTTCGGGCCGCGAACGGTTTTGAATGAGGAGCTTCCTTACTCTCCTCCCGTGGAAATTGAAGGGAAGAGAATTGTTATGCCGCCTGCTGAAGTTATAAATGAAGGGATAACTTTGTGGGACCGGTCTCTAGTGGGGCAGTTTGTGGATTCACGATTGCCATTTATAGTGATATCTCGGATGGTGAAGCGGTTATGGGGTCATATTGAGGAGCCTTCAGTGACAATTTTGGACAATGGCCTTATCATTTTTCAGTTTATGACCCATGAGGCTCGTGACTGGGTGTTGGAGAATGGTCCTTGGCATATTGGTGGAAAGCCTATTCTTCTACGTCGCTGGACTCCAGGTATTGTCCCTCAGACTTTTGTGTTTGACAGAATCCCTTTATGGGTCAAGTTGTTTAATATTCTTATGGAATTGTGGACCCCAAGGGGGTTGAGTTTTGTGGCTAGTGCGGTTGGTAAGCCTGTTTGTTTAGATAAGGCTACGGAAGAGCGGCGTCGCTTATCCTTTGCCCGAGTCTGTGTTGAGGTTGGTGTGGCGGATGTCTTGCCCTCATCTGTTACAGTGCGTTTACGAGGGGTGGATTTTGAGGTGCCAGTAGAATATGCTTGGAGGCCCAAGCGGTGTTTGACTTGTAAGGTGTTTGGCCACTCAGGGTCAAACTGTCCCAAGGCCGGAGAAGCTACAGCTCAGCTAGCCCCTCAAGGCCCTTCTCACCCTAGGACTTCGCCTCCTAGGTCATCAGATACTAATCATATTCAGGTGGTGCAAGTTTCATGTCCTAATAATGGTAAGGAGCGCTCTGTTGAGACATGGAGGACTCATGAAAAGCGGTCCGCACAGAAGAAGTCCCCTTCTAAGGAGTCGAGGTCTGGGAGCTTGGGTTTCCCTCGCCTGCCGGCTAACCCCTTTGCTCTTCTAGAAGGGGTGGACGAGTCCAAGGCCCTTATGTCCATCCAAGAAGATATGGACCCTCCCCCTTTAAATATGGTGACTCCCCAGTCGTCTGATGGGGCGTGAGGCAATGTTGGGAAGTTTTGTGTTATATTGGTTTTTCTCTCCCCTGCTCGGGGTGTGAGCATTGCAGTCTTTTTGTTTCACTTGCTCAGGGTGTGAGCTTTGGTCCTTTGTCTTTTTAGTTTTTGTTTGTGCTTCCCTTCTCAAGGTGTGAGCTTGGTTTCATTTGTGCTATTTTTCCCTGCTCGGAGTGTGAGCATAGTTTCATTTGTGCCCTGGCCTCGGGCTATGAGGTCCACTTTTTGCATAGTTATATACATCTGCCTTTGCAAAAAAAAAAAAAAACTTTACTCCGTTTAAGTTTTTGAGATCTCGGAACCCAAAGTTCGTCCCAATGAGAGTTTTTCATCTAGTTTGCACCTAGTTGGTCCAAACTTTGCTCCGTTTGTGTTTCGATAGAGTTTGGAACTCAAAGTTCGTCCCAATGAGAGTTCTTTAGGTGGTTTGGACGACAGATGGTCCAAACTTTACTCCGTTTAAGTTTTTTAGAGCTCGGAACCCAAAGTTCGTCCCATTGAGAGTCTTTCATCTAGTTTGCACCTAGTTGGTCCAAACTTTTCTCCGTTTGTGTTTCGACAGAGTTTGGAACTCAAAGTGCGTCCCAATGAGAGTTCTTTAGGTGGTTTGGACGACACATGGTCGAAACTTTACTCCGTTTAAGTTTTTGAGAGCTCGGAACCCAAAGTTCGTCCCAATGAGAGTTTTTCATCTAGTTTGCACCTAGTTGGCCCAAACTTTGCTCCGTTTGTTTTTCGAGAGAGTTTGGAACTCAAAGTTCGTCCCAATGAGAGTTTTTTGATCTAGTTTGCACCTAGTTGGTCCAAACTTTGCTCTGTTTGTGTTTCGAGAGAGTTTGGAACTCAAAGTTCGTCCCAATGAGAGTTCTTTAGGTGGTTTGGACGACACATGGTCGAAACTTTACTCCGTTTAAGTTTTTTAGAGCTCGGAACCCAAAGTTCGTCCCATTGAGAGTCTTTCATCTAGTTTGGACGAAGTTGGTCCAGCCTTTTCTCCGTTTGTGTTTCGAGAGAGTTTGTAACTCAAAGTTCGTCCCAATGAGAGTTCTTTAGGTGGTTTGGACGACACATGGTCGAAACTTTACTCCGTTTAAGTTTTTGAGAGCTCGGAACCCAAAGTTCGTCCCAATGAGAGTTTTTCGTCTAGTTTGCACCTAGTTGGTCCAAACTTTGCTCCGTTTGTGTTTCGAGAGAGTTTGGAACTCAAAGTTCGTCCCTATGAGAGTTCTTTAGGTGGTTTGGACGACACATGGTCCAAACTTTACTCCGTTTAAGTGTTTGAGAGCTCGGAACCCAAAGTTCGTCCATATGAGAGTTTTTCATCTACTTTGCACCTAGTTGGTCCAAACTTTGCTCCGTTTGTGTTTCGAGAGAGTTTGGAACTCAAAGTTCGTCCCTATGAGAGTTCTTTAGGTGGTTTGGACGACACCTGGTCCAAACTTTACTCCGTTTAAGTTTTTGAGAGCTCGGAACCCAAAGTTCGTCCCAATGAGAGTTTTTCATCTAGTTTGCACCTAGTTGGTCCAAACTTTGCTCCGTTTGTGTTTCGAGAGAGTTTGCAACTCAAAGTTCGTCCCAATGAGAGTTCTTTAGGTGGTTTGGACGACACATGGTCGAAACTTTACTCCGTTTAAGTTTTTGAGAGCTCGGAACCCAAAGTTCGTCCCAATGAGAGTTTTTCATCTAGTTTGCACCTAGTTGGTCCAAACTTTGCTCCGTTTGTGTTTCGAGAGAGTTTGGAACTCAAAGTTCGTCCCAATGAGAGTTCTTTAGGTGGTTTGGACGAGACATGGTCGAAACTTTACTCCGTTTAAGTTTTTGAGAGCTCGGAACCCAAAGTTCGTCCCAATGAGAGTTTTTCATCTAGTTTGCACCTAGTTGGTCCAAACTTTTCTCCGTTTGTGTTTCGAGAGAGTTTGGAACTCAAATGTCGTCCCAATGAGAGTTCTTTAGGTGGTTTGGACGACACATGGTCCAAACTTTACTCCGTTTAAGTTTTTGAGAGCTCGGAACCCAAAGTTCGTCCCAATGAGAGTTTTTCATCTAGTTTGCACCTAGTTGGTCCAAACTTTGCTCCGTTTGTGTTTCGAGAGAGTTTGCAACTCAAAGTTCGTCCCAATGAGAGTTCTTTAGGTGGTTTGGACGACACATGGTCGAAACTTTACTCCGTTTAAGTTTTTGAGTGCTCGGAACCCAAAGTTCGTCCCAATGAGAGTTTCTCATCTAGTTTGCACCAAGTTGGTCCAAACTTTGCTCCGTTTGTGTTTCGATAGAGTTTGGAACTAAAAGTTCGTCCCAATGAGAGTTCTTTAGGTGGTTTGGACGACAGATGGTCCAAACTTTATTCCGTTTAAGTTTTTTAGAACTCGGAACCCAAAGTTTGTCCCATTGAGAGTCTTTCATCTAGTTTGGACGAAGTTGGTCCAAACTTTTCTCCGTTTGTGTTTCGAGAGAGTTTGGAACTCAAAGTGCGTCCCAATGAGAGTTCTTTAGGTGGTTTGGACGACACATGGTCGAAACTTTACTCCGTTTAAGTTTTTGAGAGCTCGGAACCCAAAGTTCGTCCGAATGAGAGTTTTTCATCTAGTTTGCACCTAGTTGGTCCAAACTTTTCTCCGTTTGTGTTTCGAGAGAGTTTGGAACTCAAAGTTCGTCCCAATGAGAGTTCTTTAGGTGGTTTGGACGACACATGGTCCAAACTTTACTCCGTTTAAGTTTTTGAGAGCTCGGAACCCAAAGTTCGTCCAATGAGAGTTTTTCATCTAGTTTGCACCTAGTTGGTCCAAACTTTTCTCCGTTTGTGTTTCGAGAGAGTTTGCAACTCAAAGTTCGTCCCAATGAGAGTTCTTTAGGTGGTTTGGACGACACATGGTCCAAACTTTACTCCGTTTAAGTTTTTGAGAGCTCGGAACCAAAAGTTCGTCCCAATGAGAGTTTTTCATCTAGTTTCGACCCAGTTGGTCCAAACTTTTCTCCGTTTGAGTTTCGGAGAGTTTGGAACTCAAAGTTCGTCCCTATGATAGTTCTTTAGGTGGTTTGAACGACACATGGTCCAAACTTTACTCTGTTTAAGTTTTTTAGAGCTCGGAACCCAAAGTTCGTCCCAATGAGAGTTTTTCATCTAGTTTGGACGAAGTTGGCCCAAACTTTGCTCCGTTTGAGTTCCGAGAGAGTTTGGAACTCAAAGTTCGTCCCAATGATAGTTCTTTACGTGGTTTGGACGACACATGGTCCAAACTTTACTCCGTTTAAGTTTTTTAGAGCTCGGAACCCAAACTTCGTCCCAATGAGAGTTTTTCATCTTGTTTGCACCTAGTTGGTCCAAACTTTGCTTCGTTTGTGTTTCGAGAGAGTTTGGAACTCAAAGTTCGTCCCTATGATAGTTCTTTAGGTGGTTTGAACGACACATGGTCCAAACTTTACTCTGTTTAAGTTTTTTAGAGCTCGGAACCCAAAGTTCGTCCTAATGAGAGTTTTTCATCTAGTTTGGACGAAGTTGGCCCAAACTTTGCTCTGTCTGAGTTCCGAGAGAGTTTGGAGCTCAAAGTTCGTCCCAATGATAGTTCTTTAGGTGGTTTGGACGACACATGGTCTTACTCTACTCCGTTTAAGTTTTTTAGTGCTCGGAACCCAAAGTTCGTCCAATAAGAGTTTTTCATCTAGTTTGCACCTAGTTGGTCCAAACCTTGCTCCGTTTTGTGTTTCGAGAGAGTTTGGTACTCAAAGTTCGTCCCTATGAGAGTTCTTTAGGTGGTTTGGACGACACATGGTCCAAACTGATGTGAACCAAGCTACATCTATTGTCATGCCTCAAGGTCCAATTACAAGGTCGAGAGCCAAGAAGATACAACAAGCATTAATCACCTATATTCAAGCTATGGTGAGCTCGACAAAGGACGTTCAAGGAGATGTTGGACTATTTCCCTACACTATTTCCAAAATTGAGATTCAAGATGGAGACACGTTAAATGCATTTTCACTTGCATTTAATGAACTATAGTTGGCTTTATGGAACTTAAGCTTAAACTACTCCAAGTGAAGCTTCAATTAATATGGGAGGTTACAAACAACTCAAAGCTGACCATTGGAGTTCAATTCTCGGATTTATGGCCCTCCATTATCTAATTTTCAGTTTTTAAGTCTTTTTCATAACTTATAGGTTACATTTGAGTAGTGGCTGATTATGGGCTTTAATATTGTGGAGGTTACACTCTTAAATATGTCATTTAAGCTGAATTTAGGTTATATTTTGAAGGCTATAAAAAGCCATCTTGGATGTAACACAAAGCAGAATATTTTGAGTGAAATATATTGGGTTTTCTCTTAGCTTTGTGTTGAGCTGAGTTTTTTTCAAATTGTGCAATTTCTTGTGTTTAGATCTTGCATGCTAGAGTCATTCAAGTGGTGTTGATCAAACCTCTTGTGGAGTGATTCGAATCACGAGTTTAGAAACAAGTTTTCTTTACTCTTGATATTGATCATCAAGGTAATCCGTTTCAAAACTTTTCCTTGGGTTGGTTCCATATTGTTCTTTGGGGTTTTCAGATTTGAGATCTAAAGGTCTTGTTTTTTAGCAAGGTTGTTAGATCCATTTCTTGGGAGTTTCATAACATTTGGTATCAGAGCATTAGGCTCTTTGATCGGACATATGTTTCCTTGTGTTTATCTTTTTGTTCTATTTGTTTTTTTTCTTCAGTTTTCGTAAATCTGGGCATGCTATTCTGCTGTCTTAAAAAAGAAAAAAAATATATCATTTCCGTTCTTCATTTCATGTTCTTGTCTTCTACAAAGTTTTAGATTGAAGTCTTATCTACAATTATTCCTTCATTGAGAACTTCTAAATCGGTTTGCTTCAGGGTGATTTAGGCATATTTTGAAAATCTGTCAAAGGAAATCTGTACAGCCCGAGAGCAAATTCTTGCTGACTTCTTTGTATTCATTGTTTGAAAGCATGTTCATCTGAATGTTCTAATGTTAATACTCTCTTCTTAGATTCAGATTTGACCGTTTAAAGTTCCAACATATCAGTTACATCCAGAATTCAAACAAAAGAAAACCGTTGGGCATTAAATGTGGCAGTTACAATTGGGCTTAGTCAATTCTCTTTTGTTGCTGTTATATTTAACTCCTATCTGTTACTAAGGCTGAATTAAACACCATTATTCATCATTTGCCCGGAGTTAACATCATCTTTATCAATTTTTTTGAATTCAACTTAGTAACTACTTTGCATACCATTTCAATTCTGTCCAACTTTGTTTCTCTTTGTTCTAAGTTTGTTTCTTTCTTCCCTAATCATATTCCAATATTTTTTTTCTTAAACTTGTTTCTTTGTTGTTATTCGGATTGCTCCTTTAATACCTTTGATTGTGTTCTAAGTGTGTGGACTAATCACTTGAATTGCACTGCTTAGCTCTTTAACTTTGCTAGACTTAATACCAATCTGTTTTGGAGTGTGATTTCTGTGTGCCAATTTGTGAGGGTGTGATTGTAAGGGAGTGGTACATTGTTTTGAGTGTTGAGTGTTAAACACGAGTGGTCTTCATTAACGAGTGAAACGTGTGAGGGAGCGCTTGTGAGGTCCATTATTATTATTTTTTTGTCACTTAACTTTGTTTTGTAGTATGGCAAATCATGAGAATGATCCTAACATTACTGAAGCACGGATGAGAGAGGCACAACAAGGAACCATGGAAAGAATGATTCGTGGTATAGAAGAGTTGTCCGAACGCATGGGAAGGTTGGAGGCTCAGTACCAACCTCGTGAGAGAGTTCCACCACCACGTATTGACAATGATCGAGAGGATGACTATGAGGATGATGGTTCCGATCAACCAGATGATGACCAAGTTACCTTGGTAGCGGTTCCAAGAGGAAGACAAAGACGTGCTGGTCGTGGCATGGAAAGAGGGCGAGGTCGTGGACGAGGACATCATATTTTCCAACAACGAGTTCCTCAATATGAGGGAGTTGATCGAAATGTGGGTAACATCAAATTGAAGCTTCCAAAGTTCTATGGCAAAACTGATCCGGAGGAATACCTTGAATGGGAGAAGTCAGTGGAGTCCGTATTCAATTGCCATAATTTCAGTGATGAAAAGAAGGTAATATTATGTGTTGCTCAATTTAAACAATATGCTCAAACATGGTGGGATAAGTTGATGTCAAGTAGGAGAAGAAATCTTGAGGCACCGATCGATGATTGGTACGAGTTCAAGGAGGCCATGAGGAAGCGTTTTGTTCCAAAACATTTTCAACGGGACATGGCGCAAAAGCTTCAAGCATTGAAACAAGGAAGTAAGTCCGTGGAGGATTATTACAAGGAGATGGATACGTTGATGGATCGACTTGATATAGATGAAGACATGGAGAATCTCATGGCACGGTTTCTTAATGGGCTAAACACGGAGATTGCGGACAAGGTTGATCTACAACCTTATTTTGACATGGAAGAGATGCTGCATATTGCAATCAAAATTGAGAGGCAACTCCAACGAAAGTCACGACGGTATTCTTCTAAACACTTTTCCAACTCTAGCTCATCATGGAAAAGGGATAGTAAGAGTATTGATTATAAGCCTAGAAATCGAGAGGGGTATGAGAAACCTAAAGAGAAGTTTGAAAAGGGGGAGAGTTCCAAGAAGGGGAAAGAGAAGGTAGATGAATCTAATGTGCGAAATAGGGATTTGAAGTGCTGGAAATGTCAAGGGGTAGGTCATTATAGTAGAGATTGCCCAAATAGGAGAACGATGATCCTTCGAGAGGGAGAGTTTGTGACGGAGGATGAAGAGGAAGATGAGGTCATAGAGGAAGGAAAAGTAGAGTGTGAAAGTGATGAGTTTAGTGAAGAGGATCCTACTTATATGTCCTTAGTCACTAGGAGAGCTTTAAACACCCAAATTAAGGAGGATAGTCTAGACCAACGGGAGAACTTATTTCACACTAGGTGTCTTGTTCAATCTGTACCTTGTAGTGTGGTTATCGATAGTGGTAGTTGTACCAATGTTGTGAGTTCCATTCTGGTCAAGAGACTTAATTTAGAAACCAAACCCCATCCTAAACCATATAGGCTTCAATGGTTGAATGATTGTGGGGAGGTAAGGGTAAGTAGGCAAGCTCTTGTTTCTTTTACCATTGGGAAGTATGCTGATGATGTTTTGTGTGATGTTGTATCCATGCATGCTGGGGATTTATTGTTGGGGAGACCTTGGCAATTTGATCGTCGGGTAGTCTATGATGGGTATGCTAATCGTTACTCTTTTACTCATAATGGGAGAAAAACTACTCTTGTACCTTTGTCTCCAACAGACGTGTATATTGATCAATGTAAACTTGAAAAGAAAAGGCAAGAGGTCGATGCAAAAGCAAAAGGTTCAAAAGAAATGAAAGAAAAAGAATTGAGAGAAAAAAAAGAGTTGAGTGAAAAGCAAGTGACTAGCAATCGGCCTAGAGAGAAAAATGAGAGAAAAGCCAAAATAGTGAGCTTGTATGTTAGATCAAGTGAGGCTAGGAATGTTTTGCTCTCTAACCGGACCATTCTTGTACTTTTGTACAAAGGGTCTTGTTTTCTTACTAACGAGCTTAACCCTTCTTTGCCTAGTGTTTTTGTTACACTTTTGCAGGAGTTTGAAGATTTATTTCCCGAGGAGATGCCAAGTGGTTTGCCACCACTTAGAGGAATTGAGCACAAGATTGACTTCATTCCGGGAGCGACCATTCCAAATCGTCCAGCATATAGGACTAATCCAAAGGAGGCTGAAGAAATACAAAGGCAAGTAAGTGAACTCCTTGATAAAGGGTATGTGCGTGAGAGTTTGAGTCCATGTTCTGTTCCGGTTATTCTTGTGCCTAAGAAAGATGGATCATGGCGGATGTGTGTTGATTGTAGGGCTATAAACAAGATAACTATTAAGTATAGGCATCCAATTCCTAGATTAGATGATATGCTTGATGAGTTGCATGGATGTAGTCTATTTACTAAAATTGATTTGAAATCAGGTTATCATCAAATTCGCATGCATATTGGTGATGAATGGAAAACCGCTTTCAAAACTAAGTATGGCCTTTATGAGTGGTTAGTTATGCCTTTTGGATTGACTAATGCACCTAGTACATTCATGAGGTTAATGAATCATGTCTTGCGTGAATACTTAGGGAAGTTTGTGGTTGTGTATTTTGATGACATACTTGTTTATTCTAAATCCTTAGATGAGCATGTTGAGCATGTGCGTTCTGTTTTGATTACTTTGCGAAAAGAATGCTTGTATGCAAATTTTAAAAAATGTAGCTTTTGTATGGAAAAAGTTAATTTTCTTGGATTTGTCGTTTCATCTAATGGTGTTGAGGTTGACGAGGAGAAGGTAAAGGCAATACGAGATTGGCCTACACCTAAAAGTGTAAGTGAGGTAAGAAGTTTTCATGGTCTTGCAGGATTTTATCGTAGGTTCATAAAGGATTTTAGTACTATTGCTTCACCTTTGAATGAACTTGTTAAAAAAAATGTTTCTTTTGAATGGGGAAAAGACCAAGAACTTGCTTTTAATACTTTGAAAGAAAAATTGAGTTCTGCTCCATTACTGGCATTACCTAATTTTGACTTAACTTTTGAAATTGAATGTGATGCTAGTGGTGTTGGAATAGGGGCTGTTTTAATGCAAAATCAAAGACCTTTAATGTTCTTTAGTGAAAAATTGAATGGTGCTTCTTTGAAGTATCCGACTTATGACAAAGAACTTTATGCTTTGGTTCGTGCATTACAAACTTGGCAACATTATCTTTGGCCTAAAGAGTTTGTTATTCATACTGATCATGAGAGTTTAAAACACTTGAGAGGTCAAGATAAGCTCAATCGTCGCCATGCTAAATGGGTGGAGTTCATCGAGTCATTTCCTTATGTCATTAAGTATAAACAAGGTAAAGAGAATGTTGTTGCTGATGCTTTGTCTCGAAGGTATGCTCTTTTTAACCGATTGAATGCTAAGTTTTTGGGTTTTGAGCATATAAAGTCTTTGTATTATCATGATGTGTTCTTTGCTCCTTTTGTTGAATCTTGTGAAAAAGGACTTGTTGTGGATGATTACATGTTGTTTGATGGATTTTTGTTTAGAAAAGGGAAACTTTGCATACCATTTTGTTCCATTCGTGAGTTACTTGTAAGGGAAGCTCATGGAGGTGGCTTAATGGCTCATTTTGGAGTTTCTAAAACTTATGATATGCTTGCTGAACACTTTTACTGGCCTAAAATGAGACATGATGTTAATAAAGTGTGTGCACGATGCATAACATGTAAACAAGCTAAGTCTAGGCTTCAACCACATGGTTTGTATTCACCTTTGCCCATTCCTAATGGTCCTTGGATTGATATATCAATGGATTTTGTTTTAGGCTTACCTAGAACTAGGAAAGGTAGGGATAGCATCTTTGTTGTGGTTGATAGATTTAGTAAAATGGCTCATTTTATTCCTTGTCACAAAACTGATGATGCAAAGCATATTGCTGATTTATTTTTTAGGGAGGTTGTGAGATTGCATGGTATTCCTAAAAGCATAGTAAGTGATCGTGATGTTAAATTTTTAAGTCACTTTTGGCGTGTTTTGTGGGGTAAATTGGGAACTAAGCTAGTGTATTCAACTACATGTCATCCACAAACGGATGGACAAACTGAGGTTGTTAATCGGACCATGACTACTATGCTTAGAGCTATTATCGACAAGAATCTTAAGACTTGGGAGGATTGTTTGCCATTCATAGAATTTGCATATAATAGGGCTGTACATAGCACTACTAAATGCACTCCTTTTGAAATTGTTTATGGCTTTAATCCTCTAACTCCTATTGATTTATTACCTATGCCCCCTAATGAGTTTGTGAGTTTTGATGCCAATGCAAAGGTTGACTTTGTTCATAAGCTGCACCAAAAAGTGAAAGAGAACATTGAGAAGCATAATTCCAAGGTTGCTTCAAGAATTAATAAGGGACGCAAGCTTTTAGTCTTCAAACCTGGAGATTGGGTTTGGGTGCATTTTTGAAAAGAAAGGTTTCCTACACAAAGAAGATCGAAACTTTTGCCCAGAGGAGATGGTCCTTTCCAAGTTCTTGAGCGCATCAATGACAATGCTTATAAAATTGATTTACCAGGTGAGTATGGTGTTAGTGCAACCTTTAATGTTGCTGACTTGAGTCCTTTTGATGTAGGTGATGGCTATGATTCGAGGACGAATCCTTCTGAAGAGGGAGAAGATGATGTGAACCAAGCTACATCTATTGTCATGCCTCAAGGTCCAATTACAAGGTCGAGAGCCAAGAAGATACAACAAGCATTAATCACCTATATTCAAGCTATGGTGAGCTCGACAAAGGACGTTCAAGGAGATGTTGGACTATTTCCCTACACTATTTCCAAAATTGAGATTCAAGATGGAGACACGTTAAATGCATTTTCACTTGCATTTAATGAACTATAGTTGGCTTTATGGAACTTAAGCTTAAACTACTCCAAGTGAAGCTTCAATTAATATGGGAGGTTACAAACAACTCAAAGCTGACCATTGGAGTTCAATTCTCGGATTTATGGCCCTCCATTATATAATTTTCAGTTTTTAAGTCTTTTTCATAACTTATAGGTTACATTTGAGTAGTGGCTGATTATGGGCTTTAATATTGTGGAGGTTACACTCTTAAATATGTCATTTAAGCTGAATTTAGGTTATATTTTGAAGGCTATAAAAAGCCATCTTGGATGTAACACAAACCAGAATATTTTGAGTGAAATATATTGGGTTTTCTCTTAGCTTTGTGTTGAGCTGAGTTTTTTTCAAATTGTGCAATTTCTTGTGTTTAGATCTTGCATGCTAGAGTCATTCAAGTGGTGTTGATCAAACCTCTTGTGGAGTGATTCGAATCACGAGTTTAGAAACAAGTTTTCTTTACTCTTGATATTGATCATCAAGGTAATCCGTTTCAAAACTTTTCCTTGGGTTGGTTCCATATTGTTCTTTGGGGTTTTCAGATTTGAGATCTAAAGGTCTTGTTTTTTAGCAAGGTTGTTAGATCCATTTCTTGGGAGTTTCATAACACAAACTTTACTCCGTTTAAGTTTTTGAGAGCTCGGAACCCAAAGTTCGTCCCAATGAGAGTTTTTCATCTAGTTTGCACCTAGTTGGTCCAAACTTTCCTCCGTTTCTGTTTCGAGAGAGTTTGGAACTCAAAGTTCGTCCCTATGAGAGTTCTTTAGGTGGTTTGGACGACACATGGTCCAAACTTTACTCCGTTTATATTTTTGAGAGCTCGGAACCCAAAGTTCGTCGCAATGAGAGTTTTTCATTTAGTTTGGACGAAGTTGGCCCAAACTTTGCTCCGTTTGAGTTCCGAGAGAGTTATGAACTCAAAGTTCGTCCCAATGATAGTTCTTTAGATGGTTTGGACGACACATCGTCCAAACTCTACTCCGTTTAAGTTTTTGAGAGCTCGGAACCCAAAGTTCGTCCCAATGAGAGTTTTTCATCTACTTTGCACCTAGTTGGTCCAAACTTTGCTCCGTTTTATGTTTCGAGAGAGTTTGGAACTCAAAGTCCGTCCCTATGAGAGTTCTTTAGGTGGTTTGGACGACACATGGCCCAAACTTTACTCCGTTTAAGTTTTTTAGAGCTCGGAACCCAAAGTTCGTCCCAATGAGAGTTTTTCATCTAGTTTGGACGAAGTTGGCCCAAACTTTGGTCTGTTTGAGTTCCGAGAGAGTTTGGAACTCAAAGTTCGTCCGAATGATGGTTCTTTAGGTGGTTTGGACGACACATGGTCCAAACTTTACTCCGTTTAAGTTATTTAGAGCTCGGAACCCAAAGTTCGTCGCAATGAGAGTTTTTCATCTAGTTTGGACGAAGTTGGCCCATACTTTGCTCCGTTTGAGTTCCGAGAGAGTTATGAACTCAAAGTTCGTCCCAATGATAGTTCTTTAGGTGGTTTGGACGACACATGGTCCAAACTCTACTCCGTTTAAGTTTTTGAGTGCTCGGAACCCAAAGTTCGTCCCAATCAGAGTTTTTCATCTAGTTTGCACCTAGTTGGTCCAAACTTTCCTGCGTTTGTGTTTCGAGAGAGTTTGGAACTCAAAGTTCGTCCCTATAGAATTCTTTAGGTGGTTTGGACGATACATGGTCCAAACTCTACTCCGTTTAAGTTTTTGAGAGCTCGGAACCCAAACTTCGTCCCAATGAGAGTTTTTCATCTTGTTTCCACCTAGTTGGTCCAAACTTTGCTTCGTTTGTGTTTCGAGAGAGTTTTGAACTCAAAGTTCGTCCCTATGAGAGTTCTTTAGGTGGTTTGGACGACACATGGTCCAAACTTTAATCCGTTTAAGTTATTTAGAGCTCGGAACCCAAAGTTCGTCGCAATGAGAGTTTTTCATCTAGTTTGGACGAAGTTGGCCCAAACTTTGCTCCGTTTGAGTTCCGAGAGAGTTATGAACTCAAAGTTCGTCCCAATGATAGTTCTTTAGATGGTTTGGACGACACATGGTCCAAACTCTACTCCGTTTAAGTTTTTGAGAGCTCGGAACCCAAAGTTCGTCCCAATGAGAGTTTTTCATCTAGTTTGCACCTAGTTGGTCCAAACTTTGCTCCGTTTGTGTTTCGAGAGACTTTGGAACTCAAAGTTCGTCCCGATGATAGTTCTTTAGATGGTTTGGACGACACATGGTCCAAACTCTACTCCGTTTAAGTTTTTGAGAGCTCGGAACCCAAAGTTCGTCCCAATGAGAGTTTTTCATCTAGTTTGCACCTAGTTGGTCCAAACTTTGCTCCGTTTGTGTTTCGAGAGAGTTTCGAACTCAAAGTTCGTCCCTATGAGAGTTCTTTAGGTGGTTTGGACGACACATGGTCCAAACTTTACTCCGTTTATGTTTTTTAGAGCTCGGAACCCAAAGTTCGTCCCAATGAGAGTTTTTCATCTAGTTTGGACGAAGTTGGCCCAAACTTTGCTCCGTTTGAGTTCCGAGAGAGTTTGGAACTCAAAATTCGTCCCAATGATAGTTCTTTAAGTGGTTTGGACGACACATGGTCCAAACTCTACTCCGTTTAAGTTTTTGAGAGCTCGGAACCCAAAGTTCGTCCCAATGAGAGTTTTTCATCTAGTTTGCACCTAGTTGGTCCAAACTTTGCTCCGTTTGTGTTTCGAGAGAGTTTTGAACTCAAAGTCCGTCCCTATGAGAGTTCTTTAGGTGGTTTGGACGACACATGGTCCAAACTTTACTCCGTTTAAGTTTTTTAGAGCTCGGAACCCAAAGTTCGTCCCAATGAGAGTTTTTCATCTTGTTTTCACCTAGTTGGTCCAAACTTTGCTCCGTTTGTGTTTCGAGAGAGTTTGGAACTCAAAGTTCGTCCCTATGAGAGTTCTTTAGGTGGTTTGGACGACACATGGTCCAAACTGTACTCCGTTTAGGTTTTTTAGAGCTCGGAACCCAAAGTTCGTCCCATTGAGAGTTTTTCATCTAGTTTGGACGAAGTTGGCCCAAACTTTGCTCTGTTTGAGTTCCGGGAGAGTTTGGAACTCAAAGTTCATCCCAATGATAGTTCTTTACGTGGTTTGGACGACACATGGTCCAAACTTTACTCTGTTTAAGTTTTTTAGAGCTCGGAACCCAAAGTTCGTCCCAATGAGAGTTTTTCATCTAGTTTGGACGAAGTTGGCCCAAACTTTGCTCCGTTTGAGTTCCGAGAGAGTTTGGAACTCAAAGTTCGTCCCAATGATAGTTCTTTAGGTGGTTTGGACGACACATGGTCCAAACTCTACTCCGTTTAAGTTTTTGAGAGCTCGGAACCAAAACTTCGTCCCAATGAGAGTTTTTCATCTTGTTTGCACCTAGTTGGTCCAAACTTTGCTCCGTTTAAGTTTTTTAGAGCTCGGAACCCAAAGTTCGTCCCAATGAGAGTTTTTCATCTAGTTTGGACGAAGTTGGCCCAAACTTTGCTCTGTTTGAGTTCCGGGAGAGTTTGGAACTCAAAGTTCGTCCCAATGACGGTTCTTTAGGTGGTTTGGACGACACGTGGTCCAAACTTTACTCCGTTTAAGTTTTTTAGAGCTCGGAACCCAAAGTTCGTCGCAATGAGAGTTTTTCATCTAGTTTGGACGAAGTTGGCCCAAATGTTGCTCCGTTTGAGTTCTGAGAGAGTTTGGAACTCAAAGTTCGTCCCAATGATAGTTCTTTAGCTGGTTTCGATGACACATGGTCCAAACTCTACTCCGTTTAAGTTTTTTAGAGCTCGGAACCCAAAGTTCGTCGCAATGAGAGTTTTTCATCTAGTTTGGACGAAGTTGGCCCAAAGTTTGCTCCGTTTGAGTTCCGATAGAGTTTGGAACTCAAAGTTCGTCCCAATGATAGTTCTTTAGATGGTTTGGACGACACATGGTCCAAACTCTACTCCGCTTAAGTTTTTGACAGCTCGGAACCTATAGTTCATCCCTATGAGAGTTTTTTTATCTAGTTTGCACCTAGTTGGTCCAAACTTAGCTTCGTTTGTGTTTCGAGAGAGTTTGGAACTCAAAGTTCGTCCCTATGAGAGTTCTTTAGGTGGTTTGGACGACACATGGTCCAAACTTTACTACGTTTAAGTTTTTTAGAGCTCGGAACCCGAAGTTCGTCGCAATGAGAGTTTTTCATCTAGTTTGGACGAAGTTGGCCCAAACTTTGCTCCCTTTGAGTTCCGAGAGAGTTTGGAACTCAAAGTTCGTCCCAATGATAGTTCTTTAGATGGTTGGACGACACATGGTTCAAACTCTACTCCGTTTAAGTTTTTGACAGGTCGGAACCTAAAGTTCATCCCAATGAGAGTTTTTCATCTAGTTTGCATTTAGATGGTCCAAACTTTGCTCCGTTTGTGTTTCGAGAGAGTTTGGAACTCAAAGTTCGTCCCTATGAGAGTTCTTTAGGTGGTTTGGACGACACATGGTCCAAACTTTACTCCGTTTAAGTTTTTTAGAGCTCGGAACCCAAAGTTCGTCCCAATTAGAGTTTTTCATCTAGTTTGGACGAAGTTGGCCCAAACTTTGCTCCGTTTGAGTTCCGAGAGAGTTTGGAACTCAAAGTTCGTCCCAATGATAGTTCTTTAGGTGGTTTGGACGACACATGGTCCAAACTCGACTCCGTTTAAGTTTTTGAGAGCTCGGAACCCAAAGTTCGTCCCAATGAGAGTTTTTCATCAAGTTTGGACGAAGTTGGCCCAAACTTTTCTCCGTTTGAGTTCTGAGAGAGTTTGGAACTCAAAGTTCGTCCCAATGATAGTTCTTTAGATGGTTTGGACGACACATGGTCCAAACTCTACTCCGCTTAAGTTTTTGACAGCTCGGAGCCTAAAGTTCATCCCAATGAGAGTTTTTCATCTAGTTTGCACCTAGTTGTCCAAACTTTGCTTCGTTTGTGTTTCGAGAGAGTTTGGAACTCAAAGTTCGTCCCTATGAGAGTTCTTTAGGTGGTTTGGACGACACATGGTCCAAACTTTACTCCGTTTAAGTTTTTTAGAGCTCGGAACCCAAAGTTCGTCGCAATGAGAGTTTTTCATCTAGTTTGGACGAAGTTGGCCCAAACTTTGCTCCGTTTGAGTTCCGAGAGAGTTTGGAACTCAAGGTTCGTCCCAATGATAGTTCTTTAGATGGTTTGGACGACACATGGTCCAAACTCTACTCCGTTTAAGTTTTTGACAGCTCGGAACCTAAAGTTCATCCCAATGAGAGTTTTTCATCTAGTTTCCACTTAGATGGTCGAAACTTTTCTCCGTTTGTGTTTCGAGAGAGTTTGGAAGTCAAAGTTCGTCCCTATGAGAGTTCTTTAGGTGGTTTGGACGACACATGGTCCAAACTTTACTCCGTTTAAGTTTATTAGAGCTCGGAACCCAAAGTTCGTCCCAATGAGAGTTTTTCATCTAGTTTGGACGAAGTTGGCCCAAACTTTGCTCAGTTTGAGTTCCGAGAGAGTTTGGAACTCAAAGTTCGTCCCAATGATTGTTCTTTAGGTGGTTTGGACGACACATGGTCCAAACTTTACTCCGTTTAAGTTTTTTAGACCTCGGAACCCAAAGTTCGTCCCAATGAGAGTTTTTCATCTAGTTTGGACGAAGTTGGCCCAAACTTTTCTCCGTTTGAGTTCCGAGAGAGTTTGGAACACAAAGTTCGTCCCAATGATAGTTCTTTAGGTGGTTTGGACGGCACATGGTCCAAACTCGACTCCGTTTAAGTTTTTGAGAGCTCGGAACCCAAAGTTCGTCCCAATGAGAGTTTTTCATCTAGTTTGCACCTAGTTGTTCCAAACTTTGCTCCGTTTGTGTTTCGAGAGAGTTTGGAACTCAAAGCTCGTCCCTATGAGAGTTCTTTAGGTGGTTTGGACGACACATGGTCAAAACTTAACTCCGTTTAAGTTTTTTAGAGCTCGGAACCCAAAGTTCGTCGCAATGAGAGTTTTTCATCTAGTTTGGACGAAGTTGGCCCAAACTTTGCAACGTTTGAGTTCCGATAGAGTTTGGAACTCAAAGTTCGTCCCAATGATAGTTCTTTAGATGGTTTGGACGACACATGGTCCAAACTCTACTCCGCTTAAGTTTTTGACAGCTCGGAACCTAAAGTTCATCCCAATGAGAGTTTTTCATCTAGTTTGCACCTAGTTGGTCCAAACTTTGCTTCGTTTGTGTTTCGAGAGAGTTTGGAACTCAAAGTTCGTCCCTATGAGAGTTCTTTAGGTGGTTTGGACGACACATGGTCCAAACTTTACTCCGTTTAAGTTTTTTAGAGCTCGGAACCCAAAGTTCGTCGCAATGAGAGTTTTTCATCTAGTTTGGACGAAGTTGGCCCAAACTTTGCTCCGTTTGAGTTCCGAGAGAGTTATGAACTCAAAGTTCGTCCCAATGATAGTTCTTTAGATGGTTTGGACGACACATCGTCCAAACTCTACTCCGTTTAAGTTTTTGAGAGCTCGGAACCCAAAGTTCGTCCCAATGAGAGTTTTTCATCTACTTTGCACCTAGTTGGTCCAAACTTTGCTCCGTTTTATGTTTCGAGAGAGTTTGGAACTCAAAGTCCGTCCCTATGAGAGTTCTTTAGGTGGTTTGGACGACACATGGCCCAAACTTTACTCCGTTTAAGTTCTTTAGAGCTCGGAACCCAAAGTTCGTCCCAATGAGAGTTTTTCATCTAGTTTGGACGAAGTTGGCCCAAACTTTGGTCTGTTTGAGTTCCGAGAGAGTTTGGAACTCAAAGTTCGTCCGAATGATGGTTCTTTAGGTGGTTTGGACGACACATGGTCCAAACTTTACTCCGTTTAAGTTATTTAGAGCTCGGAACCCAAAGTTCGTCGCAATGAGAGTTTTTCATCTAGTTTGGACGAAGTTGGCCCATACTTTGCTCCGTTTGAGTTCCGAGAGAGTTATGAACTCAAAGTTCGTCCCAATGATAGTTCTTTAGGTGGTTTGGACGACACATGGTCCAAACTCTACTCCGTTTAAGTTTTTGAGTGCTCGGAACCCAAAGTTCGTCCCAATCAGAGTTTTTCATCTAGTTTGCACCTAGTTGGTCCAAACTTTCCTGCGTTTGTGTTTCGAGAGAGTTTGGAACTCAAAGTTCGTCCCTATAGAATTCTTTAGGTGGTTTGGACGATACATGGTCCAAACTCTACTCCGTTTAAGTTTTTGAGAGCTCGGAACCCAAACTTCGTCCCAATGAGAGTTTTTCATCTTGTTTCCACCTAGTTGGTCCAAACTTTGCTTCGTTTGTGTTTCGAGAGAGTTTTGAACTCAAAGTTCGTCCCTATGAGAGTTCTTTAGGTGGTTTGGACGACACATGGTCCAAACTTTAATCCGTTTAAGTTATTTAGAGCTCGGAACCCAAAGTTCGTCGCAATGAGAGTTTTTCATCTAGTTTGGACGAAGTTCGCCCAAACTTTGCTCCGTTTGAGTTCCGAGAGAGTTATGAACTCAAAGTTCGTCCCAATGATAGTTCTTTAGATGGTTTGGACGACACATGGTCCAAACTCTACTCCGCTTAAGTTTTTGACAGCTCGGAACCTAAAGTTCATCCCAATGAGAGTTTTTCATCTAGTTTGCACCTAGTTGGTCCAAACTTTGCTTCGTTTGTGTTTCGAGAGAGTTTGGAACTCAAAGTTCGTCCCTATGAGAGTTCTTTAGGTGGTTTGGACGACACATGGTCCAAACTTTACTCCGTTTAAGTTTTTTAGAGCTCGGAACCCAAAGTTCGTCGCAATGAGAGTTTTTCATCTAGTTTGGACGAAGTTGGCCCAAACTTTGCTCCGTTTGAGTTCCGAGAGAGTTATGAACTCAAAGTTCGTCCCAATGATAGTTCTTTAGATGGTTTGGACGACACATCGTCCAAACTCTACTCCGTTTAAGTTTTTGAGAGCTCGGAACCCAAAGTTCGTCCCAATGAGAGTTTTTCATCTACTTTGCACCTAGTTGGTCCAAACTTTGCTCCGTTTTATGTTTCGAGAGAGTTTGGAACTCAAAGTCCGTCCCTATGAGAGTTCTTTAGGTGGTTTGGACGACACATGGCCCAAACTTTACTCCGTTTAAGTTTTTTAGAGCTCGGAACCCAAAGTTCGTCCCAATGAGAGTTTTTCATCTAGTTTGGACGAAGTTGGCCCAAACTTTGGTCTGTTTGAGTTCCGAGAGAGTTTGGAACTCAAAGTTCGTCCGAATGATGGTTCTTTAGGTGGTTTGGACGACACATGGTCCAAACTTTACTCCGTTTAAGTTATTTAGAGCTCGGAACCCAAAGTTCGTCGCAATGAGAGTTTTTCATCTAGTTTGGACGAAGTTGGCCCATACTTTGCTCCGTTTGAGTTCCGAGAGAGTTATGAACTCAAAGTTCGTCCCAATGATAGTTCTTTAGGTGGTTTGGACGACACATGGTCCAAACTCTACTCCGTTTAAGTTTTTGAGTGCTCGGAACCCAAAGTTCGTCCCAATCAGAGTTTTTCATCTAGTTTGCACCTAGTTGGTCCAAACTTTCCTGCGTTTGTGTTTCGAGAGAGTTTGGAACTCAAAGTTCGTCCCTATAGAATTCTTTAGGTGGTTTGGACGATACATGGTCCAAACTCTACTCCGTTTAAGTTTTTGAGAGCTCGGAACCCAAACTTCGTCCCAATGAGAGTTTTTCATCTTGTTTCCACCTAGTTGGTCCAAACTTTGCTTCGTTTGTGTTTCGAGAGAGTTTTGAACTCAAAGTTCGTCCCTATGAGAGTTCTTTAGGTGGTTTGGACGACACATGGTCCAAACTTTAATCCGTTTAAGTTATTTAGAGCTCGGAACCCAAAGTTCGTCGCAATGAGAGTTTTTCATCTAGTTTGGACGAAGTTGGCCCAAACTTTGCTCCGTTTGAGTTCCGAGAGAGTTATGAACTCAAAGTTCGTCCCAATGATAGTTCTTTAGATGGTTTGGACGACACATGGTCCAAACTCTACTCCGTTTAAGTTTTTGAGAGCTCGGAACCCAAAGTTCGTCCCAATGAGAGTTTTTCATCTAGTTTGCACCTAGTTGGTCCAAACTTTGCTCCGTTTGTGTTTCGAGAGACTTTGGAACTCAAAGTTCGTCCCGATGATAGTTCTTTAGATGGTTTGGACGACACATGGTCCAAACTCTACTCCGTTTAAGTTTTTGAGAGCTCGGAACCCAAAGTTCGTCCCAATGAGAGTTTTTCATCTAGTTTGCACCTAGTTGGTCCAAACTTTGCTCCGTTTGTGTTTCGAGAGAGTTTCGAACTCAAAGTTCGTCCCTATGAGAGTTCTTTAGGTGGTTTGGACGACACATGGTCCAAACTTTACTCCGTTTATGTTTTTTAGAGCTCGGAACCCAAAGTTCGTCCCAATGAGAGTTTTTCATCTAGTTTGGACGAAGTTGGCCCAAACTTTGCTCCGTTTGAGTTCCGAGAGAGTTTGGAACTCAAAATTCGTCCCAATGATAGTTCTTTAAGTGGTTTGGACGACACATGGTCCAAACTCTACTCCGTTTAAGTTTTTGAGAGCTCGGAACCCAAAGTTCGTCCCAATGAGAGTTTTTCATCTAGTTTGCACCTAGTTGGTCCAAACTTTGCTCCGTTTGTGTTTCGAGAGAGTTTTGAACTCAAAGTCCGTCCCTATGAGAGTTCTTTAGGTGGTTTGGACGACACATGGTCCAAACTTTACTCCGTTTAAGTTTTTTAGAGCTCGGAACCCAAAGTTCGTCCCAATGAGAGTTTTTCATCTTGTTTTCACCTAGTTGGTCCAAACTTTGCTCCGTTTGTGTTTCGAGAGAGTTTGGAACTCAAAGTTCGTCCCTATGAGAGTTCTTTAGGTGGTTTGGACGACACATGGTCCAAACTGTACTCCGTTTAGGTTTTTTAGAGCTCGGAACCCAAAGTTCGTCCCATTGAGAGTTTTTCATCTAGTTTGGACGAAGTTGGCCCAAACTTTGCTCTGTTTGAGTTCCGGGAGAGTTTGGAACTCAAAGTTCGTCCCAATGATAGTTCTTTACGTGGTTTGGACGACACATGGTCCAAACTTTACCCTGTTTAAGTTTTTTAGAGCTCGGAACCCAAAGTTCGTCCCAATGAGAGTTTTTCATCTAGTTTGGACGAAGTTGGCCCAAACTTTGCTCCGTTTGAGTTCCGAGAGAGTTTGGAACTCAAAGTTCGTCCCAATGATAGTTCTTTAGGTGGTTTGGACGACACATGGTCCAAACTCTACTCCGTTTAAGTTTTTGAGAGCTCGGAACCAAAACTTCGTCCCAATGAGAGTTTTTCATCTTGTTTGCACCTAGTTGGTCCAAACTTTGCTCCGTTTAAGTTTTTTAGAGCTCGGAACCCAAAGTTCGTCCCAATGAGAGTTTTTCATCTAGTTTGGACGAAGTTGGCCCAAACTTTGCTCTGTTTGAGTTCCGGGAGAGTTTGGAACTCAAAGTTCGTCCCAATGATGGTTCTTTAGGTGGTTTGGACGACACGTGGTCCAAACTTTACTCCGTTTAAGTTTTTTAGAGCTCGGAACCCAAAGTTCGTCGCAATGAGAGTTTTTCATCTAGTTTGGACGAAGTTGGCCCAAATGTTGCTCCGTTTGAGTTCTGAGAGAGTTTGGAACTCAAAGTTCGTCCCAATGATAGTTCTTTAGCTGGTTTCGATGACACATGGTCCAAACTCTACTCCGTTTAAGTTTTTTAGAGCTCGGAACCCAAAGTTCGTCGCAATGAGAGTTTTTCATCTAGTTTGGACGAAGTTGGCCCAAAGTTTGCTCCGTTTGAGTTCCGATAGAGTTTGGAACTCAAAGTTCGTCCCAATGATAGTTCTTTAGATGGTTTGGACGACACATGGTCCAAACTCTACTCCGCTTAAGTTTTTGACAGCTCGGAACCTATAGTTCATCCCTATGAGAGTTTTTTTATCTAGTTTGCACCTAGTTGGTCCAAACTTAGCTTCGTTTGTGTTTCGAGAGAGTTTGGAACTCAAAGTTCGTCCCTATGAGAGTTCTTTAGGTGGTTTGGACGACACATGGTCCAAACTTTACTACGTTTAAGTTTTTTAGAGCTCGGAACCCGAAGTTCGTCGCAATGAGAGTTTTTCATCTAGTTTGGACGAAGTTGGCCCAAACTTTGCTCCCTTTGAGTTCCGAGAGAGTTTGGAACTCAAAGTTCGTCCCAATGATAGTTCTTTAGATGGTTGGACGACACATGGTTCAAACTCTACTCCGTTTAAGTTTTTGACAGGTCGGAACCTAAAGTTCATCCCAATGAGAGTTTTTCATCTAGTTTGCATTTAGATGGTCCAAACTTTGCTCCGTTTGTGTTTCGAGAGAGTTTGGAACTCAAAGTTCGTCCCTATGAGAGTTCTTTAGGTGGTTTGGACGACACATGGTCCAAACTTTACTCCGTTTAAGTTTTTTAGAGCTCGGAACCCAAAGTTCGTCCCAATTAGAGTTTTTCATCTAGTTTGGACGAAGTTGGCCCAAACTTTGCTCCGTTTGAGTTCCGAGAGAGTTTGGAACTCAAAGTTCGTCCCAATGATAGTTCTTTAGGTGGTTTGGACGACACATGGTCCAAACTCGACTCCGTTTAAGTTTTTGAGAGCTCGGAACCCAAAGTTCGTCCCAATGAGAGTTTTTCATCAAGTTTGGACGAAGTTGGCCCAAACTTTTCTCCGTTTGAGTTCTGAGAGAGTTTGGAACTCAAAGTTCGTCCCAATGATAGTTCTTTAGATGGTTTGGACGACACATGGTCCAAACTCTACTCCGCTTAAGTTTTTGACAGCTCGGAGCCTAAAGTTCATCCCAATGAGAGTTTTTCATCTAGTTTGCACCTAGTTGTCCAAACTTTGCTTCGTTTGTGTTTCGAGAGAGTTTGGAACTCAAAGTTCGTCCCTATGAGAGTTCTTTAGGTGGTTTGGACGACACATGGTCCAAACTTTACTCCGTTTAAGTTTTTTAGAGCTCGGAACCCAAAGTTCGTCGCAATGAGAGTTTTTCATCTAGTTTGGACGAAGTTGGCCCAAACTTTGCTCCGTTTGAGTTCCGAGAGAGTTTGGAACTCAAGGTTCGTCCCAATGATAGTTCTTTAGATGGTTTGGACGACACATGGTCCAAACTCTACTCCGTTTAAGTTTTTGACAGCTCGGAACCTAAAGTTCATCCCAATGAGAGTTTTTCATCTAGTTTCCACTTAGATGGTCGAAACTTTTCTCCGTTTGTGTTTCGAGAGAGTTTGGAAGTCAAAGTTCGTCCCTATGAGAGTTCTTTAGGTGGTTTGGACGACACATGGTCCAAACTTTACTCCGTTTAAGTTTATTAGAGCTCGGAACCCAAAGTTCGTCCCAATGAGAGTTTTTCATCTAGTTTGGACGAAGTTGGCCCAAACTTTGCTCAGTTTGAGTTCCGAGAGAGTTTGGAACTCAAAGTTCGTCCCAATGATTGTTCTTTAGGTGGTTTGGACGACACATGGTCCAAACTTTACTCCGTTTAAGTTTTTTAGACCTCGGAACCCAAAGTTCGTCCCAATGAGAGTTTTTCATCTAGTTTGGACGAAGTTGGCCCAAACTTTTCTCCGTTTGAGTTCCGAGAGAGTTTGGAACACAAAGTTCGTCCCAATGATAGTTCTTTAGGTGGTTTGGACGGCACATGGTCCAAACTCGACTCCGTTTAAGTTTTTGAGAGCTCGGAACCCAAAGTTCGTCCCAATGAGAGTTTTTCATCTAGTTTGCACCTAGTTGTTCCAAACTTTGCTCCGTTTGTGTTTCGAGAGAGTTTGGAACTCAAAGCTCGTCCCTATGAGAGTTCTTTAGGTGGTTTGGACGACACATGGTCAAAACTTAACTCCGTTTAAGTTTTTTAGAGCTCGGAACCCAAAGTTCGTCGCAATGAGAGTTTTTCATCTAGTTTGGACGAAGTTGGCCCAAACTTTGCAACGTTTGAGTTCCGATAGAGTTTGGAACTCAAAGTTCGTCCCAATGATAGTTCTTTAGATGGTTTGGACGACACATGGTCCAAACTCTACTCCGCTTAAGTTTTTGACAGCTCGGAACCTAAAGTTCATCCCAATGAGAGTTTTTCATCTAGTTTGCACCTAGTTGGTCCAAACTTTGCTTCGTTTGTGTTTCGAGAGAGTTTGGAACTCAAAGTTCGTCCCTATGAGAGTTCTTTAGGTGGTTTGGACGACACATGGTCCAAACTTTACTCCGTTTAAGTTTTTTAGAGCTCGGAACCCAAAGTTCGTCGCAATGAGAGTTTTTCATCTAGTTTGGACGAAGTTGGCCCAAACTTTGCTCCGTTTGATTTTCGAGAGAGTTTAGAACTCAAAGTTCGTCCCAATGATAGTTCTTTAGATGGTTTGGACGACACATGGTCCAAACTCTACTCCGTTTAACTTTTTGACAGCTCGGAACCTAAAGTTCATCCCAATGAGAGTTTTTCATCTAGTTTGCACCTAGTTGGTCCAAACTTTGCTTCGTTTGTGTTTCGAGAGAGTTTGGAACTCAAAGTTCGTCCCTATGAGAGTTCTTTAGGTGGTTTGGACGACACATGGTCCAAACTTTACTCCGTTTAAGTTTTTTAGAGCTCGGAACCCAAAGTTCGTCGCAATGAGAGTTTTTCATATAGTTTGGACGAAGTTGGCCCAAACTTTGCTCCGTTTGATTTTCGAGAGAGTTTAGAACTCAAAGTTCGTCCCAATGATAGTTCTTTAGATGGTTTGGACGACACATGGTCCAAACTCTACTCCGTTTAAGTTTTTGACAGCTCGGAACCTAAAGTTCATCCCAATGAGAGTTTTTCATCTAGTTTGCACCTAGTTGGTCCAAACTTTGCTTCGTTTGTGTTTCGAGAGAGTTTGGAACTCAAAGTTCGTCCCTATGAGAGTTCTTTAGGTGGTTTGGACGACACATGGTCCAAACTTTACTCCGTTTAAGTTTTTTAGAGCTCGGAACCCAAAGTTCGTCGCAATGAGAGTTTTTCATCTAGTTTGGACGAAGTTGGCCCAAACTTTGCTCCGTTTGATTTTCGAGAGAGTTTAGAACTCAAAGTTCGTCCCAATGATAGTTCTTTAGATGGTTTGGACAACACATGGTCCAAACTCTACTCCGTTTAAGTTTTTGACAGCTCGGAACCTAAAGTTCATCCCAATGAGAGTTTTTCATCTAGTTTGCACTTAGATGGTCGAAACTTTTCTCCGTTTGTGTTTCTAGAGGGTTTGGAACTCAAAGTTCGTCCCAATGAGAGTTCTTTAGGTGGTTTGGACGACACATGGTCCAAGCTTTACTCCGTTTAAGTTTTTGAGAGCTCGGAACCCAAAGTTCGTCCCAATGAGAGTTCTTCATCTAGTTTGGACGAAGTCGGTCCAAACTTTGCTCCTTTTGTGTTTCGAGAGAGTTTGGAACTCAATGTTCGTCCCTGTGACAGTTCTTTAGGTGGTTTGGACGACAAATGTCCAAACTCTACTCCGTTTAAGTTTTTGAGAGCTCGGAACCCATAGTTCGTCCCAATGAGAGTTTTTCATCTAGTTTGCACCTAGTTGATCCAAACTCTCCTCCGTTTGTGTTTCGAGATAGTTTGGAACTCAAAGTTCGTCCCAATGAGAGTTCTTTAGGTGGTTTGGACGACAGAGGGTCCAAACTTTACTCCGTTTAAGTTTTTGAGAGCTCGGATCCCAAAGTTCGTCCCAATGAGAGTTTTTCATCTAGTTTGGACGAAGTTCGTCCAAACTTTACTCCGTTTAAGTTTTTGAGAGATCGGAACCCAAAGTCCGTCCCAATGAGAGTTTTTCATCTTGTTTGGACGAAGTTGATCCAAACTTTACTCCGTTTGTGTTTCGAGAGAGTTTGGAACTCAAAGCTCGTCCCAATGAGAGTTCTTTAGGTGGTTTGGACGACACATGGTCCAAACTTTACTCCGTTTAAGTTTTTTAGAGCTCGGAACCCAAGTTCGTCCCATTGAGAGTTTTTCATCTAGTTTGGACGAAGTTGGTCCAAACTTTGCTCCGTTTGTGTTTCGAGAGAGTTTGGAACTCAAAGTTCGTCCCAATGAGAGTTCTTTAGGTGGTTTCGACGACAGATGGTCAAAACTTTACTCCGTTTAAGTTTTTTAGAGCTCGGAACCCAAATTCGTCCCATTGAGAGTTTTTTATCTAGTTTGGACGAAGTTGGTCCAAACTTTGCTCCGTTTGTGTTTGGAGAGAGTTTGGAACTAAAAGTTCGTCCCAATGAGAGTTCTTTAGGTGGTTTGGACGACACATGGTCCAAGCTTTACTCCGTTTAAGTTTTTGAGAGCTCGGAACCCAAGTTCGTCCCATTGAGAGTTTTTCATCTAGTTTGGACGAAGTTGGTCCAAACTTTGCTCCGTTTGTGTTTCGAGAGAGTTTGGAACTCAAAGTTCGTCCCAATGAGAGTTCTTTAGGTGGTTTCGACGACAGATGGTCAAAACTTTACTCCGTTTAAGTTTTTTAGAGCTCGGAACCCAAATTCGTCCCATTGAGAGTTTTTTATCTAGTTTGGACGAAGTTGGTCCAAACTTTGCTCCGTTTGTGTTTGGAGAGAGTTTGGAACTAAAAGTTCGTCCCAATGAGAGTTCTTTAGGTGGTTTGGACGACACATGGTCCAAGCTTTACTCCGTTTAAGTTTTTGAGAGCTCGGAACCCAAGTTCGTCCCATTGAGAGTTTTTCATCTAGTTTGGACGAAGTTGGTCCAAACTTTGCTCCGTTTGTGTTTCGAGAGAGTTTGGAACTCAAAGTTCGTCCCAATGAGAGTTCTTTAGGTGGTTTCGACGACAGATGGTCAAAACTTTACTCCGTTTAAGTTTTTTAGAGCTCGGAACCCAAATTCGTCCCATTGAGAGTTTTTTATCTAGTTTGGACGAAGTTGGTCCAAACTTTGCTCCGTTTGTGTTTGGAGAGAGTTTGGAACTAAAAGTTCGTCCCAATGAGAGTTCTTTAGGTGGTTTGGACGACACATGGTCCAAGCTTTACTCCGTTTAAGTTTTTGAGAGCTCGGAACCCAAGTTCGTCCCATTGAGAGTTTTTCATCTAGTTTGGACGAAGTTGGTCCAAACTTTGCTCCGTTTGTGTTTCGAGAGAGTTTGGAACTCAAAGTTCGTCCCAATGAGAGTTCTTTAGGTGGTTTCGACGACAGATGGTCCAAACTTTACTCCGTTTAAGTTTTTTAGAGCTCGGAACCCAAGTTCGTCCCATTGAGAGTTTTTCATCTAGTTTGGACGAAGTTGGTCCAAACTTTGCTCCGTTTGTGTTTCGAGAGAGTTTGGAACTCAAAGTTCGTCCCAATGAGAGTTCTTTAGGTGGTTTCGACGACAGATGGTCCAAACTTTACTCCGTTTAAGTTTTTTAGAGCTCGGAACCAAAATTCGTCCCATTGAGAGTTTTTCATCTAGTTTGGACGAAGTTGGTCCAAAGTTTGCTCCGTTTGTGTTTCGAGAGAGTTTGGAACTCAAAGTTCGTCCCTATGAGAGTTATTTAGGTGGTTTGGACGACACATGGTCAAAACTTTACTCCGTTTAAGTTTTTGAGAGCTCGGAACCAAAAGTTCGTCCCATCGAGAGTTTTTCATCTAGTTTGGACGAAGTTGGTCCAAACTTTGCTCCGTTTGTGTTTCGAGAGAGTTTGGAACTCAAAGTTCGTCCCAATGAGAGTTCTTTAGGTGGTTTCGACGACAGATGGTCCAAACTTTACTCCGTTTAAGTTTTTTAGAGCTCGGAACCAAAATTCGTCCCATTGAGAGTTTTTCATCTAGTTTGGACGAAGTTGGTCCAAACTTTGCTCCGTTTGTGTTTGGAGAGAGTTTGGAACTCAAAGTTCGTCCCAATGAGAGTTCTTTAGGTGGTTTGGACGACACATGGTCCAAGCTTTACTCCGTTTAAGTTTTTGAGAGCTCGGATCCCAAAGTTCGTCCCAATGAGAGTTTTTCATCTAGTTTGGACGAAGTTGGTCCAAACTTTGCTCCGTTTGTGTTTCGAGAGAGTTTGGAACTCAAAGTTCGTCCTTATGAGAGTTCTTTAGGTGGTTTGGACGACATATTGTCCAAACTTTACTCCGTTTAAGTTTTTTAGAGCTCGGAACCCAAAGTTCGTCCCAATGAGAGTTTTTCATCTAGTTTGGACGAAGTTGGCCAAAACTTTGCTCCGTTTGAGTTCCGAGAGTGTTTGGAACTCAATGCTCGTCCCAATGAGAGTTCTTTAGGTGGTTTGGACGACACATGGTCCAAACTTTACTCCGTTTAAGTTTTTGAGAGCTCGGAACCAAAAGTTCGTCCCATCGAGAGTTTTTCATCTAGTTTGGACGAAGTTGGTCCAAACTTTGCTCCGTTTGTGTTTCGAGAGAGTTTGGAACTCAAAGTTCGTCCCAATGAGAGTTCTTTAGGTGGTTTCGACGACAGATGGTCAAAACTTTACTCCGTTTAAGTTTTTTAGAGCTCGGAACCCAAATTCGTCCCATTGAGAGTTTTTTATCTAGTTTGGACGAAGTTGGTCCAAACTTTGCTCCGTTTGTGTTTGGAGAGAGTTTGGAACTAAAAGTTCTTCCCAATGAGAGTTCTTTAGGTGGTTTGGACGACACATGGTCCAAGCTTTACTCCGTTTAAGTTTTTGAGAGCTCGGAACCCAAGTTCGTCCCATTGAGAGTTTTTCATCTAGTTTGGACGAAGTTGGTCCAAACTTTGCTCCGTTTGTGTTTCGAGAGAGTTTGGAACTCAAAGTTCGTCCCAATGAGAGTTCTTTAGGTGGTTTCGACGACAGATGGTCCAAACTTTACTCCGTTTAAGTTTTTTAGAGCTCGGAACCCAAGTTCGTCCCATTGAGAGTTTTTCATCTAGTTTGGACGAAGTTGGTCCAAACTTTGCTCCGTTTGTGTTTCGAGAGAGTTTGGAACTCAAAGTTCGTCCCTATGAGAGTTCTTTAGGTGGTTTGGACGACACATGGTCCAAACTTTACTCCGTTTAAGTTTTTGAGAGCTCGAACCCAAAGTTCGTCCCATTGAGAGTTTTTCATCTAGTTTAGACGAAGTTGGTCCAAAGTTTGCTCCGTTTGTGTTTCGAGAGAGTTTGGAACTCAAAGTTCGTCCCTATGAGAGTTCTTTAGGTGGTTTGGACGACACATGGTCAAAACTTTACTCCGTTTAAGTTTTTGAGAGCTCGGAACCAAAAGTTCGTCCCATCGAGAGTTTTTCATCTAGTTTGGACGAAGTTGGTCCAAACTTTGCTCCGTTTGTGTTTCGAGAGAGTTTGGAACTCAAAGTTCGTCCCAATGAGAGTTCTTTAGGTGGTTTCGACGACAGATGGTCCAAACTTTACTCCGTTTAAGTTTTTTAGAGCTCGGAACCAAAATTCGTCCCATTGAGAGTTTTTCATCTAGTTTGGACGAAGTTGGTCCAAACTTTGCTCCGTTTGTGTTTGGAGAGAGTTTGGAACTCAAAGTTCGTCCCAATGAGAGTTCTTTAGGTGGTTTGGACGACACATGGACCAAGCTTTACTCCGTTTAAGTTTTTGAGAGCTCGGATCCCAAAGTTCGTCCCAATGAGAGTTTTTCATCTAGTTTGGACGAAGTTGGTCCAAACTTTGCTCCGTTTGTGTTTCGAGAGAGTTTGGAACTCAAAGTTCGTCCTTATGAGAGTTCTTTAGGTGGTTTGGACGACATATTGTCCAAACTTTACTCCGTTTAAGTTTTTTAGAGCTCGGAACCCAAAGTTCGTCCCAATGAGAGTTTTTCATCTAGTTTGGACGAAGTTGGCCAAAACTTTGCTCCGTTTGAGTTCCGAGAGTGTTTGGAACTCAATGCTCGTCCCAATGAGAGTTCTTTAGGTGGTTTGGACGACACATGGTCCAAACTTTACTCCGTTTAAGTTTTTGAGAGCTCGGAACCAAAAGTTCGTCCCATCGAGAGTTTTTCATCTAGTTTGGACGAAGTTGGTCCAAACTTTGCTCCGTTTGTGTTTCGAGAGAGTTTGGAACTCAAAGTTCGTCCCAATGAGAGTTCTTTAGGTGGTTTCGACGACAGATGGTCAAAACTTTACTCCGTTTAAGTTTTTTAGAGCTCGGAACCCAAATTCGTCCCATTGAGAGTTTTTTATCTAGTTTGGACGAAGTTGGTCCAAACTTTGCTCCGTTTGTGTTTGGAGAGAGTTTGGAACTCAAAGTTCGTCCCAATGAGAGTTCTTTAGGTGGTTTGGACGACACATGGTCCAAGCTTTACTCCGTTTAAGTTTTTGAGAGCTCGGATCCCAAAGTTCGTCCCAATAAGAGTTTTTCATCTAGTTTGGACGAAGTTGGTCGAAACTTTGCTCCGTTTGTGTTTCGAGAGAGTTTGGAACTCAAAGTTCGTCCTTATGAGAGTTCTTTAGGTGGTTTGGACGACATATTGTCCAAACTTTACTCCGTTTAAGTTTTTTAGAGCTCGGAACCCAAAGTTCGTCCCAATGAGAATTTTTCATCTAGTATTATCGAAGTTGGCCAAAACTTTGCTCCGTTTGAGTTCCGAGAGTGTTTGGAACTCAATGCTCGTCCCAATGAGAGTTCTTTAGGTGGTTTGGACGACACATGGTCCAAACTTTACTCCGTTTAAGTTTTTGAGAGCTCGGAACCCAAAGTTCGTCCCATCGAGAGTTTTTCATCTAGTTTGGACGAAGTTGGTCCAAACTTTGCTCCGTTTGTGTTTCGAGAGAGTTTGGAACTCAAAGTTCGTCCCAATGAGAGTTCTTTAGGTGGTTTCGACGACAGATGGTCCAAACTTTACTCCGTTTAAGTTTTTTAGACCACGGAACCAAAATTCGTCCCATTGAGAGTTTTTTATCTAGTTTGGACGAAGTTGGTCCAAACTTTGCTCCGTTTGTGTTTGGAGAGAGTTTGGAACTCAAAGTTCGTCCCAATGAGAGTTCTTTAGGTGGTTTGGACGACACATGGTCCAAGCTTTACTCCGTTTAAGTTTTTGAGAGCTCGGATCCCAAAGTTCGTCCCAATGAGAGTTTTTCATCTAGTTTGGACGAAGTTGGCCAAAACTTTTCTCCGTTTGAGTTTCGAGAGTGTTTGGAACTCAATGCTCGTCCCAATGAGAGTTCTTTAGGTGGTTTGGACGACACATGGTCCAAACTTTACTCCGTTTAAGTTTTTGAGAGCTCGGATCCCAAAGTTCGTCCCAATGAGAGTTTTTCATCTAGTTTGGACGAAGTTCGTCCAAACTTTACTCCGTTTAAGTTTTTGAGAGATCGGAACCCAAAGTCCGTCCCAATGAGAGTTTTTCATCTTGTTTCGACGAAGTTGATCCAAACTTTTCTCTGTTTGAGTTTCGAGAGACTTTGGAACTCAAACTTTGTCCCAATGAGAGTTCTTTACGTGGTTTGGACGACACATGGTCCAAATTTTACTCCGTTTAAGTTTTTGAGAGCTCGGAACCCAAAGTTCGTCCCAATGAGAGTTCTTTAGGTGGTTTGGACGACACATGGTCCAAACTTTACTCCGTTTAAGTTTTTGAGAGCTCGGAACCCAAAGTTCGTCCCATTGAGAGTTTCTCATCTAGTTTGAACGAAGTTGGTCCAAACTTTGCTCCGTTTGTGTTTCGAGAGAGTTTGGAACTCAAAGTTCGTCCCAATGAGAGTTCTTTAGGTGGTTTCGACGACAGATGGTCCAAACTTTACTCCGTTTAAGTTTTTTAGAGCTCGGAACCGAAAGTTCGTCCCATTGAGAGTTTTTCATCTAGTTTGGACGAAGTTGGTCACAACTTTGCTCCGTTTGTGTTTCGAGAGAGTTTGGAACTCAAAGTTCGTCCCTATGAGAGTTCTTTAGGTGGTTTCGACGACAGATGGTCCAAACTTTACTCCGTTTAAGTTTTTGAGAGCTCGGAACCAAAAGTTCGTCCCATTGAGAGTTTTTCATCTAGTTTGGACGAAGTTGGTCCAAAGTTTGCTCTGTTTGAGTTTCGAGAGACTTTGGAACTCAAACTTTGTCCCAATGAGAGTTCTTTAAGTGGTTTGGAAGACACATGGTCCAAATTTTACTCCGTTTAAGTTTTTGAGAGCTCGGAACCCTATGTTCGTCCCAATGAGAGTTTTTCATCTAGTTTGCACCTAGTTGGTCCAAACTTTGCTCCGTTTGTGTTTCGAGAGAGTTTGGAACTCAAAGCTCATTCCAATGATAGTTCTTTAGGTGGTTTGGACGACAGATGGTCCAAACTTTACTCTGTTTAAGTTTTTGAGAGCTCGAAACCCAAAGTTCGTCCCAATGAGAGTTTTTCATCTAGTTTGGACGAAGTTGGCCAAAACTTTGCTCCGTTTGAGTTCCGAGAGTGTTTGGAACTCAATGCTCGTCCCAATGAGAGTTCTTTAGGTGGTTGGGACGACACATGGTCCAAACTTTACTCCGTTTAAGTTTTTGAGAGCTCGGATCCCAAAGTTCGTCCCAATGAGAGTTTTTCATTTAGTTTGGACGAAGTTCGTCCAAACTTTACTCCGTTTAAGTTTTTGAGAGATCGGAACCCAAAGTCCGTCCCAATGAGAGTTTTTCATCTTGTTTGGACGAAGTTGATCCAAACTTTTCTCTGTTTGAGTTTCGAGAGACTTTGGAACTCAAACTTTGTCCCAATGAGAGTTCTTTACGTGGTTTGGACGACACATGGTCAAAATTTTACTCCGTTTAAGTTTTTGAGAGCTCGGAACCCAAAGTTCGTCCCAATGAGAGTTTTTCATCTAGTTTGCACCTAGTTGGTCTAAACTTTGCTCCGTTTGTGTTTCGAGAGAGTTTGGAACTCAAAGCTCGTCCCAATGAGAGTTCTTTAGGTGGTTTGGACGACACATGGTCCAAACTTTACTCCGTTTCAGTTTTTGAGAGCTCGGAACCCAAAGTTCGTCCCATTGAGAGTTTTTCATCTAGTTTGCACCTAGTTGGTCCAAACTTTGCTCCGTTTGTGTTTCGAGAGAGTTTGGAACTCAAAGTTCGTCCCAATGAGAGTTCTTTAGGTGGTTTCGACGACAGATGGTCCAAACTTTACTCCGTTTAAGTTTTTTAGAGCTCGGAACCCAAAGTTCGTCCCATTGAGAGTTTTTCATCTAGTTTGGACGAAGTTGGTCCAAACTTTGCTCCGTTTGTGTTTCGAGAGAGTTTGGAACTCAAAGTTCGTCCCTATGAGAGTTCTTTAGGTGATTTGGACGACACATGGTCCAAACTTTACTCCGTTTAAGTTTTTGAGAGCTCGAACCCAAAGTTCGTCCTATTGAGAGTTTTTCATCTAGTTTAGACGAAGTTGGTCCAAAGTTTGCTCCGTTTGTGTTTCGAGAGAGTTTGGAACTCAAAGTTCGTCCCTATGAGAGTTCTTTAGGTGGTTTGGACGACACATGGTCCAAACTTTACTCTGTTTAAGTTTTTGAGAGCTCGGATCCCAAAGTTCGTCCCAATGAGAGTTTTTCATCTAGTTTGGACGAAGTTGGTCCAAACTTTGCTCCGTTTGTGTTTCGAGAGAGTTTGGAACTCAAAATTCGTCCCTATGAGAGTTCTTTAGGTGGTTTGGACGACACATGGTCCAAACTTTACTCCGTTTAAGTTTTTTAGAGCTCGGAACCCAAAGTCCGTCCCAATGAGAGTTTTTCATCTTGTTTGGACGAAGTTGATCCAAACTTTTCTCTGTTTGAGTTTCGAGAGACTTTGGAACTCAAACTTTGTCCCAATGAGAGTTCTTTAAGTGGTTTGGACGACACATGGTCCAAATTTTACTCCCTTTAAGTTTTTGAGAGCTCGGAACCGAAAGTTCGTCCCAATGAGAGTTCTTCTTCTAGTTTGCACCTAGTTGGTCAAAACTTTGCTCCGTTTGTGTTTCGAGAGAGTTTGGAACTCAAAGTTCGTCCCAATGAGAGTTCTTTAGGTGGTTTGGACGACACATGGTCCAAGCTTTACTCCGTTTAAGTTTTTGAGAGCTCGGATCCCAAAGTTTGTCCCAATGAGAGTTTTTCATTTAGTTTGGACGAAGTTCGTCCAAACTTTACTCCGTTTAAGTTTTTGAGAGATCGGAACCCAAAGGCCGTCCCAATGAGAGTTTTTCATCTTGTTTGGACGAAGTTGATCCAAACTTTTCTCTGTTTGAGTTTCGAGAGACTTTGGAACTCAAACTTTGTCCCAATGAGAGTTCTTTACGTGGTTTGGACGACACATGGTCCAAATTTTACTCCGTTTAAGTTTTTGAGAGCTCGGAACCCAAAGTTCGTCCCAATGAGAGTTTTTCATCTAGTTTGCACCTAGTTGGTCCAAACTTTGCTCCGTTTGTGTTTCGAGAGAGTTTGGAACTCAAAGCTCGTCCCAATGAGAGTTCTTTAGGTGGTTTGGACGACACATGGTCCAAACTTTACTCCGTTTAAGTTTTTGAGAGCTCGGAACCCAAAGTTCGTCCCATTGAGAGTTTTTCATCTAGTTTGAACGAAGTTGGTCCAAACTTTGCTCCGTTTGTGTTTCGAGAGAGTTTGGAACTCAAAGTTCGTCCCAATGAGAGTTCTTTAGGTGGTTTCGACGACAGATGGTCCAAACTTTACTCCGTTTAAGTTTTTTAGAGCTCGGAACCCAAAGTTCGTCCCATTGAGAGTTTTTCATCTAGTTTGGACGAAGTTGGTCCAAACTTTGCTCCGTTTGTGTTTCGAGAGAGTTTGGAACTCAAAGTCCGTCCCTATGAGAGTTCTTTAGGTGGTTTGGACGACACATGGTCCAAACTTTACTCCGTTTAAGTTTTTGAGAGCTCGAACCCAAAGTTCGTCCCATTGAGAGTTTTTCATCTAGTTTAGACGAAGTTGGTCCAAAGTTTGCTCCGTTTGTGTTTCGAGAGAGTTTGGAACTCAAAGTTCGTCCCTATGAGAGTTCTTTAGGTGGTTTGGACGACACATGGTCCAAACTTTACTCCGTTTAAGTTTTTGAGAGCTCGGATCCCAAAGTTCGTCCCAATGAGAGTTTTTCATCTAGTTTGGACGAAGTTGGCCAAAACTTTGCTCCGTTTGAGTTCCGAGAGTGTTTGGAACTCAATGCTCGTCCCAATGAGAGTTCTTTAGGTGGTTTGGACGACACATGGTCTAAACTTTACTCCGTTTAAGTTTTTGAGAGCTCGGAACCCAAAGTTCGTCCCATTGAGAGTTTTTCATCTAGTTTGAACGAAGTTGGTCCAAACTTTGCTCCGTTTGTGTTTCGAGAGAGTTTGGAACTCAAAGTTCGTCCCAATGAGAGTTCTTTAGGTGGTTTCGACGACAGATGGTCCAAACTTTACTCCGTTTAAGTTTTTTAGAGCTCGGAACCCAAAGTTCGTCCCATTGAGAGTTTTTCATCTAGTTTAGACGAAGTTGGTCCAAAGTTTGCTCCGTTTGTGTTTCGAGAGAGTTTGGAACTCAAAGTTCGTCCCAATGAGAGTTCTTTAGGTGGTTTGGACGACACATGGTCCAAGCTTTACTCCATTTAAGTTTTTGAGATCTCGGAACCCAAAGTTCGTCCCAATGAGAGTTTTTCATCTAGTTTGGACGAAGTTGGTCCAAACTTTGCTCCTTTTGTGTTTCGAGAGAGCTTGGAACTCAAAGTTCGTCCCTATGAGAGTTCTTTAGGTGGTTTGGACGACATATGGTCCAAACTTTACTCCGTTTAAGTTTTTGAGAGCTCGGAACCCAAAGTTCGTCCAAATGAGAGTTTTTCATCTAATTTGCACCTAGTTGGTCCAAACTTTGCTCCGTTTGTGTTTGGAGAGAGTTTGGAACTCAAAGTTCGTCCCAATGAGAGTTCTTTAGGTGGTTTGGAAGACACATGGTCCAAGCTTTACTCCGTTTAAGTTTCTTAGAGCTCGGAACCCAAAGTCCGTCCCAATGAGAGTTTTTCATCTTGTTTGGACGAAGTTGATCCAAACTTTTCTCTGTTTGAGTTTCGAGAGGCTTTGGAACTCAAACTTTGTCCCAATGAGAGTTCTTTACGTGGTTTGGACGACACATGGTCCAAATTTTACTCCGTTTAAGTTTTTGAGAGCTCGGAACCCAAAGTTCGTCCCAATGAGAGTTTTTCATCTAGTTTGCACCTAGTTGGTCCAAACTTTGCTCCGTTTGTCTTTCGAGAGAGTATGGAACTCAAAGCTCGTCCCAATGAGAGTTCTTTAGGTGGTTTGGACGACACATGGTCCAAACTTTACTCCGTTTAAGTTTTTGAGAGCTCGGAACCCAAAGTTCGTCCCATTGAGAGTTTTTCATCTAGTTTGAACGAAGTTGGTCCAAACTTTGCTCCGTTTGTGTTTCGAGAGAGTTTGGAACTCAAAGTTCGTCCCAATGAGAGTTCTTTAGGTGGTTTCGACGACACATGGTCCAAACTTTACTCCGTTTAAGTTTTTGAGAGCTCGGAACCCAAAGTTCGTCCCATTGAGAGTTTTTCATCTAGTTTGAACGAAGTTGGTCCAAACTTTGCTCCGTTTGTGTTTCGAGAGAGTTTGGAACTCAAAGTTCGTCCCAATGAGAGTTCTTTAGGTGGTTTCGACGACAGATGGTCCAAACTTTACTCCGTTTAAGTTTTTTAGAGCTCGGAACCCAAAGTTCGTCCCATTGAGAGTTTTTCATCTAGTTTGGACGAAGTTGGTCCAAACTTTGCTCCGTTTGTGTTTCGAGAGAGTTTGGAACTCAAAGTCCGTCCCTATGAGAGTTCTTTAGGTGGTTTGGACGACACATGGTCCAAACTTTACTCCGTTTAAGTTTTTGAGAGCTCGAACCCAAAGTTCGTCCCATTGAGAGTTTTTCATCTAGTTTAGACGAAGTTGGTCCAAAGTTTGCTCCGTTTGTGTTTCGAGAGAGTTTGGAACTCAAAGTTCGTCCCTATGAGAGTTCTTTAGGTGGTTTGGACGACACATGGTCCAAACTTTACTCCGTTTAAGTTTTTGAGAGCTCGGATCCCAAAGTTCGTCCCAATGAGAGTTTTTCATCTAGTTTGGACGAAGTTGGCCAAAACTTTGCTCCGTTTGAGTTCCGAGAGTGTTTGGAACTCAATGCTCGTCCCAATGAGAGTTCTTTAGGTGGTTTGGACGACACATGGTCTAAACTTTACTCCGTTTAAGTTTTTGAGAGCTCGGAACCCAAAGTTCGTCCCATTGAGAGTTTTTCATCTAGTTTGAACGAAGTTGGTCCAAACTTTGCTCCGTTTGTGTTTCGAGAGAGTTTGGAACTCAAAGTTCGTCCCAATGAGAGTTCTTTAGGTGGTTTCGACGACAGATGGTCCAAACTTTACTCCGTTTAAGTTTTTTAGAGCTCGGAACCCAAAGTTCGTCCCATTGAGAGTTTTTCATCTAGTTTAGACGAAGTTGGTCCAAAGTTTGCTCCGTTTGTGTTTCGAGAGAGTTTGGAACTCAAAGTTCGTCCCAATGAGAGTTCTTTAGGTGGTTTGGACGACACATGGTCCAAGCTTTACTCCATTTAAGTTTTTGAGATCTCGGAACCCAAAGTTCGTCCCAATGAGAGTTTTTCATCTAGTTTGGACGAAGTTGGTCCAAACTTTGCTCCTTTTGTGTTTCGAGAGAGCTTGGAACTCAAAGTTCGTCCCTATGAGAGTTCTTTAGGTGGTTTGGACGACATATGGTCCAAACTTTACTCCGTTTAAGTTTTTGAGAGCTCGGAACCCAAAGTTCGTCCAAATGAGAGTTTTTCATCTAATTTGCACCTAGTTGGTCCAAACTTTGCTCCGTTTGTGTTTGGAGAGAGTTTGGAACTCAAAGTTCGTCCCAATGAGAGTTCTTTAGGTGGTTTGGAAGACACATGGTCCAAGCTTTACTCCGTTTAAGTTTCTTAGAGCTCGGAACCCAAAGTCCGTCCCAATGAGAGTTTTTCATCTTGTTTGGACGAAGTTGATCCAAACTTTTCTCTGTTTGAGTTTCGAGAGGCTTTGGAACTCAAACTTTGTCCCAATGAGAGTTCTTTACGTGGTTTGGACGACACATGGTCCAAATTTTACTCCGTTTAAGTTTTTGAGAGCTCGGAACCCAAAGTTCGTCCCAATGAGAGTTTTTCATCTAGTTTGCACCTAGTTGGTCCAAACTTTGCTCCGTTTGTCTTTCGAGAGAGTATGGAACTCAAAGCTCGTCCCAATGAGAGTTCTTTAGGTGGTTTGGACGACACATGGTCCAAACTTTACTCCGTTTAAGTTTTTGAGAGCTCGGAACCCAAAGTTCGTCCCATTGAGAGTTTTTCATCTAGTTTGAACGAAGTTGGTCCAAACTTTGCTCCGTTTGTGTTTCGAGAGAGTTTGGAACTCAAAGTTCGTCCCAATGAGAGTTCTTTAGGTGGTTTCGACGACAGATGGTCCAAACTTTACTCCGTTTAAGTTTTTTAGAGCTCGGAACCCAAAGTTCGTCCCATTGAGAGTTTTTCATCTAGTTTGGACGAAGTTGGTCCAAACTTTGCTCCGTTTGTGTTTCGAGAGAGTTTGGAACTCAAAGTCCGTCCCTATGAGAGTTCTTTAGGTGGTTTGGACGACACATGGTCCAAACTTTACTCCGTTTAAGTTTTTGAGAGCTCGAACCCAAAGTTCGTCCCATTGAGAGTTTTTCATCTAGTTTAGACGAAGTTGGTCCAAAGTTTGCTCCGTTTGTGTTTCGAGAGAGTTTGGAACTCAAAGTTCGTCCCTATGAGAGTTCTTTAGGTGGTTTGGACGACACATGGTCCAAACTTTACTCCGTTTAAGTTTTTGAGAGCTCGGATCCCAAAGTTCGTCCCAATGAGAGTTTTTCATCTAGTTTGGACGAAGTTGGCCAAAACTTTGCTCCGTTTGAGTTCCGAGAGTGTTTGGAACTCAATGCTCGTCCCAATGAGAGTTCTTTAGGTGGTTTGGACGACACATGGTCTAAACTTTACTCCGTTTAAGTTTTTGAGAGCTCGGAACCCAAAGTTCGTCCCATTGAGAGTTTTTCATCTAGATTGAACGAAGTTGGTCCAAACTTTGCTCCGTTTGTGTTTCGAGAGAGTTTGGAACTCAAAGTTCGTCCCAATGAGAGTTCTTTAGGTGGTTTCGACGACAGATGGTCCAAACTTTACTCCGTTTAAGTTTTTTAGAGCTCGGAACCCAAAGTTCGTCCCATTGAGAGTTTTTCATCTAGTTTAGACGAAGTTGGTCCAAAGTTTGCTCCGTTTGTGTTTCGAGAGAGTTTGGAACTCAAAGTTCGTCCCAATGAGAGTTCTTTAGGTGGTTTGGACGACACATGGTCCAAGCTTTACTCCATTTAAGTTTTTGAGATCTCGGAACCCAAAGTTCGTCCCAATGAGAGTTTTTCATCTAGTTTGGACGAAGTTGGTCCAAACTTTGCTCCTTTTGTGTTTCGAGAGAGCTTGGAACTCAAAGTTCGTCCCTATGAGAGTTCTTTAGGTGGTTTGGACGACATATGGTCCAAACTTTACTCCGTTTAAGTTTTTGAGAGCTCGGAACCCAAAGTTCGTCCAAATGAGAGTTTTTCATCTAATTTGCACCTAGTTGGTCCAAACTTTGCTCCGTTTGTGTTTGGAGAGAGTTTGGAACTCAAAGTTCGTCCCAATGAGAGTTCTTTAGGTGGTTTGGAAGACACATGGTCCAAGCTTTACTCCGTTTAAGTTTCTTAGAGCTCGGAACCCAAAGTCCGTCCCAATGAGAGTTTTTCATCTTGTTTGGACGAAGTTGATCCAAACTTTTCTCTGTTTGAGTTTCGAGAGGCTTTGGAACTCAAACTTTGTCCCAATGAGAGTTCTTTACGTGGTTTGGACGACACATGGTCCAAATTTTACTCCGTTTAAGTTTTTTAGAGCTCGGAACCCAAAGTTCGTCCCAATGAGAGTTTTTCATCTAGTTTGCACCTAGTTGGTCCAAACTTTGCTCCGTTTGTCTTTCGAGAGAGTTTGGAACTCAAAGCTCGTCCCAATGAGAGTTCTTTAGGTGGTTTGGACGACACATGGTCCAAACTTTACTCCGTTTAAGTTTTTGAGAGCTCGGAACCCAAAGTTCGTCCCATTGAGAGTTTTTCATCTAGTTTGAACGAAGTTGGTCCAAACTTTGCTCCGTTTGTGTTTCGAGAGAGTTTGGAACTCAAAGTTCGTCCCAATGAGAGTTCTTTAGGTGGTTTGGACGACAGATGGTCCAAACTTTACTCCGCTTAAGTTTTTGAGAGCTCGGAACCCAAAGTTCGTCCCATTGAGAGTTTTTCATCTAGTTTGGACGAAGTTGGTCCAAACTTTTCTCCGTTTGTGTTTCGAGAGAGTTTGGAACTCAAAGTTCGTCCCTATGAGAGTTCTTTAGGTGGTTTGGACGACACATGGTCCAAACTTTACTCCGTTTAAGTTTTTGAGAGCTCGGAACCAAAAGTTCGTCCCATCGAGAGTTTTTCATCTAGTTTGGACGAAGTTGGTCCAAACTTTGCTCCGTTTGTGTTTCGAGAGAGTTTGGAACTCAAAGTTCGTCCCAATGAGAGTTCTTTAGGTTGTTTCGACGACAGGTTGTCCAAACTTTACTCCGTTTAAGTTTTTGAGAGCTCGGAACCTAAAGTTCGTCCCATTGAGAGTTATTCATCTAGTTTGGACGAAGTTGGTCCAAACTTTGCTCCGTTTGTGTTTCGAGAGAGTTTGGAACTCAAAATTCGTCCCTATGAGAGTTCTTTAGGTGGTTCGGACGACACATGGTCCAAACTTTACTCCGTTTAAGTTTTTGAGAGCTCGGAACCCAAAGTCCGTCCCAATGAGAGTTGTTCATCTTTTTTGGACGAAGTTGATCCAAACTTTTCTCTGTTTGAGTTTCGAGAGACTTTGGAACTCAAACTTTGTCCCAATGAGAGTTCTTTAAGTGGCTTGGACGACACATGGTCCAAATTTTACTCCGTTTAAGTTTTGAGAGCTCGGAACCCAAAGTTCGTCCCAATGAGAGTTTTTCATCTAGTTTGCACCTAGTTGGTCCAAACTTTGCTCCGTTTGTGTTTCGAGAGAGTTTGGAACTCAAAGTTCGTCCCTATGAGAGTTCTTTAGGTGGTTTGGACGACACATGGTCCAAACTTTACTCTGTTTAAGTTTTTGAGAGCTCGGAACCCAAAGTTCGTCCCATTGAGAGTTTTTCATCTAGTTTGGACGAGTTTGGTCCAAACTTTGCTCCATTTGAGTTTCGAGAGAGTTTGGAACTTAAAGTTCGTCCCAACGAGAGTTCTTTAGGTGTTTTGGACGACACATGGTCCAAACTTTACTCCGTTTAAGTTTTTGAGATCTCGGAACCCAAAGTCCGTCCCAATAAGAGGTTTTCATCTAGTTTGGACGAAGTTGGTCCAAACTTTGCTCCGTTTGAGTTTCGAGAGAGTTTGGAACTCAAACTTCCACCGAATGAGAGTTCTTTAGGTGGTTTGGACGACACATGGTCCAAACTCTACTCCATTTGAGTTTTTGAGAGCTCGGAACCCAAAGTTAGTCCCAATGAGAGTTTTTCATCTAGTTTGGACGAGTTTGGTCCAAACTTTGCTCCATTTGAGTTTCGAGAGAGTTTGGAACTTAAAGTTCGTCCCAACGAGAGTTCTTTAGGTGTTTTGGACGACACATGGTCGAAACTTTACTCCGTTTAAGTTTTTGAGATCTCGGAACCCAAAGTCCGTCCCCATAAGAATTTTTCATCTAGTTTGGACGAAGTTGGTCCAAACTTTGCTCCGTTTGAGTTTCGAGAGAGTTTGGAACTCAAACTTCCACCGAATGAGAGTTCTTTAGGTGGTTTGGACGACACATGGTCCAAACTCTACTCCATTTGAGTTTTTGAGAGCTCGGAATCCAAAGTTAGTCCCAATGAGAGTTTTTCATCTAGTTCTGACGAGTTTGGTCCAAACTTTGCTCCGTTTTAGTTTCGAGAGAGTTTGGAACTCAAAGTTCGTCCCAACGAGAGTTCTTTAGGTGTTTTGGACGACACATGGTCCAAACTTTACTCCATTTAAGTTTTTGAGATCTCGGAACCCAAAGTCCGTCCCAATAGGAATTTTTCATCTAGTTTGGACGAAGTTGGTCCAAACTTTGCTCCGTTTGTGTTTCGAGAGAGTTTGGAACTCAAAGTTCCTCCCTATGAGAGTTGTTTAGGTGGTTTCGACGACACATGGTCCAAACTTTACTCCGTTTAAGTTTTTGAGAGCTCGGAACCAAAAGTTCGTCCCATCGAGAGTTTTTCATCTAGTTTGGACGAAGGTTGTCCAAACTTTGCTCCGTTTGTGTTTCGAGAGAGTTTGGAACTCAAAGTTCGTCCCAATGAGAGTTCTTTAGGTGGTTTGGACGACACATGGTCCAAACTTTACTCCGTTTAAGTTTTTGAGAGCTCGGATCCCAAAGTTCGTCCCAATGAGAGTTTTTCATCTAATTTGCACCTAGTTGGTCCAAACTTTGCTCCGTTTGTGTTTCGAGAGAGTTTGGAACTCAAAGTTCGTCCCAATGAGAGTTCTTTAGGTGGTTTGGACGATAGATGGTCCAAACTTTACTCCGCTTAAGTTTTTGAGAGCTCGGAACCCAAAGTTCGTCCCATTGAGAGTTTTTCATCTAGTTTGGACGAAGTTGGTCCAAACTTTTCTCCGTTTGTGTTTCGAGAGAGTTTGGAACTCAAAGTTCGTCCCAATGAGAGTTCTTTAGGTGGTTTGGACGACACATGGTCCAAGCTTTACTCCATTTAAGTTTTTGAGATCTCGGAACCCAAAGTTCGTCCCAATGAGAGTTTTTCATCTAGTTTGGACGAAGTTGGTCCAAACTTTGCTCCGTTTGTGTTTCGAGAGAGTTTGGAACTCAAAGTTCGTCCTTATGAGAGTTCTTTAGGTTGTTTGGAAGACACATGGTCCAAACTTTACTCCGTTTAAGTTTTTGAGAGCTCGGAACCCAAAGTTCGTCCCAATGAGAGTTTTTCATCTAGTTTGCACCTAGTTGGTCCAAACTTTGCTCCGTTTGTGTTATCGAGAGAGTTTGGAACTCAAAGTTCGTCCCAATGAGAGTTCTTTAGGTGGTTTGGACGACATATTGTCCAAACTTTACTCCGTTTCAGTTTCTTAGAGCTCGGAACCCAAAGTTCGTCCCAACGTCCCAATGAAAGTTGATCCAAACTTTTCTCTGTTTGAGTTTCGAGAGGCTTTGGAACTCAAACTTTGTCCCAATGAGAGTTCTTTAAGTGGTTTGGACGACACATGGTCCAAATTTTACTCCGTTTAAGTTTTTGAGAGCTCGGAACCCAAAGTTCGTCCCAATGAGAGTTTTTCATCTAGTTTGCACCTAATTGGTCCAAACTTTGCTCCCTTTGTGTTTCGAGAGAGTTTGGAACTCAAAGTTCGTCCCAATGAGAGTTCTTTAGGTGGTTTGGACGACACATGGTCCAAACTTTACTCCGTTTAAGTTTTTGAGAGCTCGGAACCCAAAGTTCGTCCCAATGAGAGTTTTTCATCTAATTTGCACCTAGTTGGTCCAAACTTTGCTCCGTTTGTGTTTCGAGAGAGTTTGGAACTCAAAGTTCGTCCCAATGAGAGTTCTTTAGGTGGTTTGGACGACAGATGGTCCAAACTTTACTCCGCTTAAGTTTTTGAGAGCTCGGAACCCAAAGTTCGTCCCAAAGAGAGTTTTTCATCTAGTTTGCACCTAGTTGGTCCAAACTTTGCTCCGTTTGTGTTTCGAGAGAGTTTGGAACTCAAAGCTCGTCCCAATGAGAGTTCTTTAGGTGGTTTGGACGACACATGGTCCAAACTTTACTCCGTTTAAGTTTTTGAGAGCTCGGAACCCAAAGTTCGTCCCAATGAGAGTTTTTCATCTAATTTGCACCTAGTTGGTCCAAACTTTGCTCCGTTTGGGTTTCGAGAGAGTTTGGAACTCAAAGTTCGTCCCAATGAGAGTTCTTTAGGTGGTTTGGACGACAGATGGTCCAAACTTTACTCCGCTTAAGTTTTTGAGAGCTCGGAACCCAAAGTTCGTCCCATTGAGAGTTTTTCATCTAGTTTGGACGAAGTTGGTCCAAACTTTTCTCCGTTTGTGTTTCGAGAGAGTTTGGAACTCAAAGTTCGTCCCTATGAGAGTTCTTTAGGTGGTTTGGACGACACATGGTCCAAACTTTACTCCGTTTAAGTTTGTGAGAGCTCGGAACCAAAAGTTCGTCCCATCGAGAGTTTTTCATCTAGTTTGGACGAAGTTGGTCCAAACTTTGCTCCGTTTGTGTTTCGAGAGAGTTTGGAACTCAAAGTTCGTCCCAATGAGAGTTCTTTAGGTTGTTTCGACGACAGGTTGTCCAAACTTTACTCCGTTTAAGTTTTTGAGAGCTCGGAACCTAAAGTTCGTCCCATTGAGAGTTATTCATCTAGTTTGGACGAAGTTGGTCCAAACTTTGCTCCGTTTGTGTTTCGAGAGAGTTTGGAACTCAAAATTCGTCCCTATGAGAGTTCTTTAGGTGGTTCGGACGACACATGGTCCAAACTTTACTCCGTTTAAGTTTTTGAGAGCTCGGAACCCAAAGTCCGTCCCAATGAGAGTTGTTCATCTTTTTTGGACGAAGTTGATCCAAACTTTTCTCTGTTTGAGTTTCGAGAGACTTTGGAACTCAAACTTTGTCCCAATGAGAGTTCTTTAAGTGGCTTGGACGACACATGGTCCAAATTTTACTCCGTTTAAGTTTTGAGAGCTCGGAACCCAAAGTTCGTCCCAATGAGAGTTTTTCATCTAGTTTGCACCTAGTTGGTCCAAACTTTGCTCCGTTTGTGTTTCGAGAGAGTTTGGAACTCAAAGTTCGTCCCTATGAGAGTTCTTTAGGTGGTTTGGACGACACATGGTCCAAACTTTACTCTGTTTAAGTTTTTGAGAGCTCGGAACCCAAAGTTCGTCCCATTGAGAGTTTTTCATCTAGTTTGGACGAGTTTGGTCCAAACTTTGCTCCATTTGAGTTTCGAGAGAGTTTGGAACTTAAAGTTCGTCCCAACGAGAGTTCTTTAGGTGTTTTGGACGACACATGGTCCAAACTTTACTCCGTTTAAGTTTTTGAGATCTCGGAACCCAAAGTCCGTCCCAATAAGAATTTTTCATCTAGTTTGGACGAAGTTGGTCCAAACTTTGCTCCGTTTGAGTTTCGAGAGAGTTTGGAACTCAAACTTCCACCGAATGAGAGTTCTTTAGGTGGTTTGGACGACACATGGTCCAAACTCTACTCCATTTGAGTTTTTGAGAGCTCGGAATCCAAAGTTAGTCCCAATGAGAGTTTTTCATCTAGTTCTGACGAGTTTGGTCCAAACTTTGCTCCGTTTGAGTTTCGAGAGAGTTTGGAACTCAAAGTTCGTCCCAACGAGAGTTCTTTAGGTGTTTTGGACGACACATGGTCCAAACTTTACTCCGTTTAAGTTTTTGAGATCTCGGAACCCAAAGTCCGTCCCAATAAGAGGTTTTCATCTAGTTTGGACGAAGTTGGTCCAAACTTTGCTCCGTTTGAGTTTCGAGAGAGTTTGGAACTCAAACTTCCACCGAATGAGAGTTCTTTAGGTGGTTTGGACGACACATGGTCCAAACTCTACTCCATTTGAGTTTTTGAGAGCTCGGAACCCAAAGTTAGTCCCAATGAGAGTTTTTCATCTAGTTTGGACGAGTTTGGTCCAAACTTTGCTCCATTTGAGTTTCGAGAGAGTTTGGAACTTAAAGTTCGTCCCAACGAGAGTTCTTTAGGTGTTTTGGACGACACATGGTCGAAACTTTACTCCGTTTAAGTTTTTGAGATCTCGGAACCCAAAGTCCGTCCCCATAAGAATTTTTCATCTAGTTTGGACGAAGTTGGTCCAAACTTTGCTCCGTTTGAGTTTCGAGAGAGTTTGGAACTCAAACTTCCACCGAATGAGAGTTCTTTAGGTGGTTTGTACGACACATGGTCCAAACTCTACTCCATTTGAGTTTTTGAGAGCTCGGAATCCAAAGTTAGTCCCAATGAGAGTTTTTCATCTAGTTCTGACGAGTTTGGTCCAAACTTTGCTCCGTTTTAGTTTCGAGAGAGTTTGGAACTCAAAGTTCGTCCCAACGAGAGTTCTTTAGGTGTTTTGGACGACACATGGTCCAAACTTTACTCCGTTTAAGTTTTTGAGATCTCGGAACCCAAAGTCCGTCCCAATAGGAATTTTTCATCTAGTTTGGACGAAGTTGGTCCAAACTTTGCTCCGTTTGAGTTTCGAGAGAGTTTGGAACTCAAACTTCCACCGAATGAGAGTTCTTTAGGTGGTTTGGACGACACATGGTCCAAAGTCTACTCCATTTGATATGAATCCTACCATGCTATCCAAAACTAAAGAAAAGCTTCAAAATGGAGATTCATTAAATGCACTCAAGCTTCATTGAAGACAAGTAAAAGTGTCATTTATGGAACATGGACTTCAAGATACTTCAAGTGAGGTTTCAAGCATGGGAGGTTACAAATATTAATTGGCTGATTGCAAACTCCTATTCACGGATTTATGGACCCTTTTGAATGTATTTTCAGTTTTATGTCATTTTAGTTACTTTTTAGGTTACATTTAGTTAATGGCTTATTATGGTCATAAAGTTGGAATGTTACAACTCTTGAAATGCCTTCAAGTGAGGTTTCAAGCATGGGAGGTTACAAATATTAATTGGCTGATTGCAAACTCCTATTCACGGATTTATGGACCCTTTTGAATGTATTTTCAGTTTTATGTCATTTTAGTTACTTTTTAGGTTACATTTAGTTAATGGCTTATTATGGTCATAAAGTTGGAATGTTACAACTCTTGAAATGCCTCATGGAAGGTCTAGGGTTCAATTTTAAGGCTATATAATGCCATGTAATTCCTTTGTAAAAAAAAAGACTTGGAAATGTAGTAAAATAAGCCTTTGAGCTTTTCCTTTAGCCTAAGAGCTAAGTTTCTTTGCAATTCTATGTAGTTTAGATTGCATGTTGAGAATCATTCAAGCTTGACTTGATCAATCATGCTTGTGGAGTGATTCGAATCTCAAACAACTTTCCTTGCCTTGAGATATTTGATCGACAAGGTAATCCGGTTTTTACTTTCCTTGGGTTGATTTTCAAATCGGTTTTGGGGTTTTCAGATTTGAGATCTAAAGGTCTTGTTTTTCAGCAAGGTTGTTAGATACAATTCCTGGGAGTTTCATAACATTTGGTATCAGAGCTGCTTTGATTCATAACATTTTGGTACCAGAGCTGCTTTGATTCATAACATTTGGTATCAGAGCTACTTTGGTTTCATATCACCATTTGAGTTTTTGAGAGCTCGGAACCCAAAGTTAGTCCCAATGAGAGTTTTTCATCTAGTTTGGACGAAGTTGGTCCAAACTTTGCTCCATTTGAGTTTCGAGAGAGTTTGGAACTCAAACTTCGTTCCAAAGACACATGGTCCAAACTTTACTCCGTTTAAGTTTTTGAGAGCTCGGAACCCAAAGTTAGTCCCAATGAGAGTTTTTCATCTAGTTTGGACGAATTTGGTCCTAACTTTGCTCTGTTTGAGTTTCTAGAGAGTTTGGAACTCAAAGTTCGTCCAAACGAGAGTTCTTTAGGTGTTTTGGACGACACATGGTCCAAACTTTACTCCGTTTAAGTTTTTTACAGCTCGAAACCCAAAGTTCGTCCCAATGAGAGTTTTTCATCTAGTTTTGACGAAGTTGGTCCAAACTTTGCTCCATTTGAGTTTCGAGAGAGTTTGGAAATGAAACTTCGTCCCAATGAGAGTTCTTTAGGTCGTCTTGACGACACATGGTCCAAACTTTACTCCGTTTAAGTTTTTGAGAGCTCGGAACCCAAAGTCCGTCCCAATGAGAGTTTTTCATCTAGTTTGGACGAAGTTGGTCCAAATTTTGCTCCGTTTGAGTTTCGAGAGAGTTTGGAACTCAAACTTCCACCGAATGAGAGTTCTTTAGGTGGTTTGGACGACACATGGTCCAAACTCTACTCCATTTGAGTTTTTGAGAGCTCGGAACCCAAAGTTAGTCCCAATGAGAGTTTTTCATCTAGTTTGGACGAGTTTGGTCCAAACTTTGCTCCGTTTGAGTTTCGAGAGAGTTTGGAACTCAAAGTTCGTCCCAACGAGAGTTCTTTAGGTGTTTTGGACGACACATGGTCAAAACTTTACTCCGTTTAAGTTTTTGAGATCTCGGAACCCAAAGTCCGTCCCAATAAGACTTTTTCATCTAGTTTGGACGAAGTTGGTCAAAACTTTGCTCCGTTTGAGTTTCGAGAGAGTTTGGAACTCAAACTTCCACCGAATGAGAGTTCTTTAGGTGGTTTGGACGACACATGGTCCAAACTCTACTCCATTTGAGTTTTTGAGAGCTCGGAACCCAAAGTTAGTCCCAATGAGAGTTTTTCATCTAGTTTGGACGAATTTGATCCAAACTTTGCTCCATTTGAGTTTCGAGAGAGTTTGGAACTCAAAGTTCGTCCCAACGAGAGTTCTTTAGGTGTTTTGGACGACACATGGTCCAAACTTTACTCCGTTTAAGTTTTTGAGAGCTCGGAACTCAAAGTTCGTCCCAATGAGAGTTTTTCATCTAGTTTGGACGAAGTTGGTCCAAACTTTGCTCCATTTGAGTTTCGAGAGAGTTTGGAACTCAAACTTCGTCCCAATGAGAGTTCTTTAGGTGGTCTTGACGACACATGGTCGAAACTTTACTCCGTTTAAGTTTTTGAGATCTCGGAATGAAGGTGTACATATTACACATGCGGAAGCAATTGAAGATCGAAAGCACTTAAGACATTCAATTTTACTCCTAAAGCATGCATGTTCTAGAAAAGACAGAATAGAGAGTTTAGAAAACACCAACCTTTGTAGCTCACTTATGATGAACTCCTTGTGGTGTTTGCCTCTCCTATGCTCCTTGGACAACCTCTAGAGTCTTCCCTACTATACTCCGGGCCAAGAACGACTTGTGGGAGTCTATATAAGATAGGGAATGGGAAGGGAATGCTTGAAGCATCAAGCAATGGAGAAGAATGAGAGATGAGAGAACTTTGAGTCCAAATTCCAGCAGCATAACATTAAGGAAATGGCTCTCTTATGTTTGAATATGATTCAAACTCCTTTTAAAGACTTTCTCCATGCAAAGCCAAGCCTCAAGACACAAGACACATGGTGTATTTGCAAGCTCAAGTGGATTCTAGGTGTACATTACACAAGACATGCAACAATGCATGAGTGAGTTGTCTTTCCACTTTGAATGATCATGCATTAAGTGGATTTCCAACTAAATCCACTAAATTCAAATTGAAATCAAATTTCAAGCTTGCAAATTACCCCCAATTTCAATTCTAAATTGAAATTGATTGCTTGGTAATTAATTTGAAAATTTGCAAATTAATTTTGATATGATTAATCTAATTAATCTTTGTTATCTTGTGCAATTCCATATATATGATTCCTAATACATATATATAGTATTCAAAACACTTTTAAATACTTCATCTCTCATTTTCTAATTTAATTCATAATTAAATTATTGTGTCAAACACAATTTACGATAATACCCTTTTTCCCGATTTTGAACGATTCAAAGCTTCCTATCTTTTGTTCTAGGCTTAATTCCGATATGAGCTAGTAGGGGGACCTAATGGACCTATAGATCATGGGCTCCAACGATTCGAGGCTAACCGACTAATCTCATTGTCTAAGCTAGCCAACATTCGTTAACTATCGGGACACTCCACTATAGCCCGATAGTTGCACTCCCCTCACTATAGATATATTTCCGTCCACTTGATTTAACCATGATTAGTAAGTCGATCCTTCACAGGTTGTTCGTAGCTATAGCTAGGTCAATAAGCCGTTTTACCCCTATAGTACTTCTAGTTCCTTAAGTCCCACTGATCCTCTAATGAACAATTGGTTTATGGTCCAACCAATAAACCGAGTCCCTCTCGGGCCAATGAGAGGGCGGGATCCCTTTGTTCAAGCCCCGGAGTCAGCACTTAAGGGAACAACCTCTCTACTATCCCTTATTCGGGTAGGAGTGAATTCCTTCTTGCACGACTATGTCCCCAGCTATCTACCCGTTCCTATCCCTGAAATGGGAGGCTTATTGAGTCGGCGATACTGAGCCACTCTCACCTATGCAGATCTAAGGATAAGCCCGAATAAACAGGAGTTCATAGTTAGCTCAGGATTAAGATCGAGTTACCTAGGTCATCATATGAAATAGTCAGTCTCGTCAGTAAACGGTGTTATAAAGCGAGAGTGACTTATTTCTTGGTCCTGGTCTTATGCAAACTCATTGCATAGGACGCCCCCACTCGCATGTCTCTACATGGACGATTTAGGATCACATCGTCTATACCATCTATAAAGTGGGCCGCGTCTCATAGTGTCCCCAGAATAAGGTACCCAACCCTATCCCTATACTATAGACCGTTTTGGCTATTACTCAAGCTTGATCCACTTTTATGTCTCTACATAAAGCTCAAGTGTTCATCCTATAGCCATGGATCTTAGTTTATTGGATTTGAGTTATTATATGTGCAATTTACTTTATTCAGTAATAACTTTACTGAATTAATCTCGATAACGCCTTTATCGAATAAGTATATAATTCGTTTAACATTCACTATCTACGAGTTTTAGGACACCAATCCCAACACGGAACCCAAAGTCCGTCCCAATAAGAGGTTTTCATCTAGTTTGGACGAAGTTGGTCCAAACTTTGCTCCGTTTGAGTTTCGAGAGAGTTTGGAACTCAAACTTCCACCGAATGAGAGTTCTTTAGGTGGTTTGGACGACACATGGTCCAAACTCTACTCCATTTGAGTTTTTGAGAGCTTGGAACCCAAAGTTAGTCCCAATGAGAGTTTTTCATCTAGTTTGGACGAGTTTGGTCCAAACTTTGCTCCATTTGAGTTTCGAGAGAGTTTGGAACTTAAAGTTCGTCCCAACGAGAGTTCTTTAGGTGTTTTGGACGACACATGGTCCAAACTTTACTCCGTTTAAGTTTTTGAGATCTCGGAACCCAAAGTCCGTCCCAATAAGAATTTTTCATCTAGTTTGGACGAAGTTGGTCCAAACTTTGCTCCGTTTGAGTTTCGAGAGAGTTTGGAACTCAAACTTCCACCGAATGAGAGTTCTTTAGGTGGTTTGGACGACACATTGTCCAAACTCTACTCCATTTGAGTTTTTGAGAGCTCGGAATCCAAAGTTAGTCCCAATGAGAGTTTTTCATCTAGTTCTGACGAGTTTGGTCCAAACTTTGCTCCGTTTGAGTTTCGAGAGAGTTTGGAACTCAAAGTTCGTCCCAACGAGAGTTCTTTAGGTGTTTTGGACGACACATGGTCCAAACTTTACTCCGTTTAAGTTTTTGAGATCTCGGAACCCAAATTCCGTCCCAATAAGAGTTTTTCATCTAGTTTGGACGAAGTTGGTCCAAACTTTGCTCCGTTTGAGTTTCGAGAGAGTTTGGAACTCAAACTTCCACCGAATGAGAGTTCTTTAGATGGTTTGGACGACACATGGTCCAAAGTCTACTCCATTTGAGTTTTTCAGAGCTCGGAACCCAAAGTTAGTCCCAATGAGAGTTTTTCATCTAGTTTGGACGAAGTTGGTCCAAACTTTGCTCCATTTGAGTTTCGAGAGAGTTTGGAACTCAAACTTCGTCCCAATGAGAGTTCTTTAGGTGGTCTTGACGACACATGGTCCAAACTTTACTCCGTTTAAGTTTTTGAGAGCTCGGAACCCAAAGTTAGTCCCAATTAAAGTTTTTCATCTAGTTTGGACGAATTTGGTTCTAACTTTGCTCCGTTTGAGTTTCGAGAGAGTTTGGAACTCAAAGTTCGTCCCAACGACAGTTCTTTAGGTGTTTTGGACGACACATGGTCCAAACTTTACTCCGTTTAAGTTTTTGAGAGCTCGAAACCCAAAGTTCGTCCCAATGAGAGTTTTTCATCTAGTTTGGACGATGTTGGTCCAAACTTTGCTCCATTTGAGTTTCGAGAGAGTTTGGAAATCAAACTTCGTCCCAATGAGAGTTCTTTAGGTCATCTTGACGACACATGGTCCAAACTTTACTCCGTTTAAGTTTTTGAGAGCTCGGAACCCAAAGTACGTCCCAATGAGAGTTTTTCATCTAGTTTGGACGAAGTTGGTCCAAACTTTGCTCCGTTTGAGTTTCGAGAGAGTTTGGAACTCAAACTTCCACCGAATGAGAGTTCTTTAGGTGGTTTGGACGACACATGGTCCAAACTCTACTCCATTTGAGTTTTTGAGAGCTCGGAACCCAAAGTTAGTCCCAATGAGAGTTTTTCATCTAGTTTGGACGAATTTGGTCCTAACTTTGCTCCGTTTGAGTTTCGAGAGAGTTTGGAAATCAAACTTCGTCCCAATGAGAGTTCTTTGGGTCATCTTGACGACACATGGTCCAAACTTTACTCCGTTTAAGTTTTTGAGAGCTCGGAACCCAAAGTCCGTCCCAATGAGAGTTTTTCATCTAGTTTGGACGAAGTTGGTCCAAACTTTGCTCCGTTTGAGTTTCGAGAGAGTTTGGAACTCAAACTTCCACCGAATGAGAGTTCTTTAGGTGGTTTGGACGACACATGGTCGAAACTCTACTCCATTTGAGTTTTTGAGAGCTCGGAACCCAAAGTTCGTCCCAATGATAGTTTTTCATCTAGTTTGGACGAATTTGGTCCAAACTTTGCTCCGTTTTAGTTTCGAGAGAGTTTCGAACTCAAAGTTCGTCCCAACGAGAGTTCTTTAGGTGTTTTGGACGACACATGCTCCAAACTTTACTCCGTTTAAGTTTTTGAGAGCTCGGAACTCAAACTTCGTCCCAATGAGAGTTTTTCATTTAGTTTGGACGAAATTGGTCCAAACTTTGCTCCATTTGAGTTTCGAGAGAGTTTGGAACTCAAACTTCGTCCCAATGAGAGTTCTTTAGGTGGTCTTGACGACACATGGTCGAAACTTTACTCCGTTTAAGTTATTGAGATCTCGGAACCCAAAGTCCGTCCCAATAAGAGGTTTTCATCTAGTTTGGACGAAGTTGGTCCAAACTTTGCTCCGTTTGAGTTTCGAGAGAGTTTGGAACTCAAACTTCCACCGAATCAGAGTTCTTTAGGTGGTTTGGACGACACATGGTCCAAACTCTAGTCCATTTGAGTTTTTGAGAGCTCGGAACCCAAAGTTAGTCCCAATGAGAGTTTTTCATCGAGTTTGGACGAGTTTGGTCCAAACTTTGCTCCGTTTGAGTTTCGAGAGAGTTTGGAACTCAAAGTTCGTCCCAACGAGAGTTCTTTAGGTGTTTTGGACGACACATGGTCAAAACTTTACTCCGTTTAAGTTTTTGAGATCTCAGAACCCAAATTCCGTCCCAATAAGAGTTTTTCATCTAGTTTGGACGAAGTTGGTCCAAACTTTGCTCCGTTTGAGTTTCGAGAGAGTTTGGAACTCAAACTTCCACCGAATGAGAGTTCTTTAGGTGGTTTGGACGACACATGGTCCAAAGTCTACTCCATTTGAGTTTTTCAGAGCTCGGAACCCAAAGTTAGTCCCAATGAGAGTTTTTCATCTAGTTTGGACGAAGTTGGTCCAAACTTTGCTCCATTTGAGTTTCGAGAGAGTTTGGAACTCAAACTTCGTCCCAATGAGAGTTCTTTAGGTGGTCTTGACGACACATGGTCCAAACTTTACTCCGTTTAAGTTTTTGAGAGCTCGGAACCCAAAGTTAGTCCCAATGAAAGTTTTTCATCTAGTTGGGACGAATTTGGTTCTAACTTTGCTCCATTTGAGTTTTCGAGAGAGTTTGGAACTCAAAGTTCGTCCCAACGACAGTTCTTTAGGTGTTTTGGACGACACATGGTCCAAACTTTACTCCGTTTAAGTTTTTGAGAGCTCGAAACCCAAAGTTCGTCCCAATGAGAGTTTTCACCTAGTTTGGACGAAGTTGGTCCAAACTTTTCTCCATTTGAGTTTCGAGAGAGTTTGGAAATAAAACTTCGTCCCAATGAGGGTTCTTTAGGTCGTCTTGACGACACATGGTCCAAACTTTACTCCGTTTAAGTTTTTGAGAGCTCAGAACCCAAAGTCCGTCCCAATGAGAGTTTTTCATCTAGTTTGGACGAAGTTGGTCCAAACTTTGCTCCGTTTGAGTTTCGAGAGAGTTTGGAACTCAAACTTCCACCGAATGAGAGTTCTTTAGGTGGTTTGGACGACACATGGTCCAAACTCTACTCCATTTGAGTTTTTGAGAGCTCGGAACCCAAAGTTCGTCCCAATGAGAGTTTTTCATCTAGTTTGGACGAAGTTGGTCCAAACTTTGCTCCATTTGGGTTTCGAGAGAGTTTGGAACTCAAACTTCCACCGAATGAGAGTTCTTTAGGTGGTTTGGACGACACATAGTCCAAACTCTACTCCATTTGAGTTTTTGAGAGCTCGGATCCCAAAGTCCGTCCCAATGAGAGTTTTTCATCTAGTTTGGACCAAGTTGGTCCAAACTTTGCTCCATTTGAGTTTCGAGAGAGTTTGGAACTCAAACTTCCACCGAATGAGAGTTCTTTAGGTGGTCTTGACGACACATGGTCCAAACTTTACTCCGTTTAAGTTTTTGAGAGCTCGGAACCCAAAGTTAGTCCCAATGAGAGTTTTTCATCTAGTTTGGACGAAGTTTGTCCAAACTTTTCTCCGTTCTAGTTTCGAGAGAGTTTGGAACTCAAACTTCCTCCCAATGAGAGTTCTTTAGGTGGTTTGGACGACACATGGTCCAAACTTTACTCTGTTTAAGTTTTTGAGAGCTCGGAACCCAAAGTTCGTCCAAATGTGAGTTTTCCATCTAGTTTGGACGAAGTGGGTCCAAACTTTGCTTTGTTTGAGTTTCGAGAGAGTTTGGAACTAAAAGTTCGTCCTTACGAGAGTTCTTTAGGTGTTTTGGATGACACATGGTCCAAACCTTACTCCGTTTAAGTTTTTGAGAACTCGGAACCCAAAGTCCTTCCCAATAAGAGTTTTTCATCTAGTTTGGACGAAGTTGGTCCAAACATTGCTCCATTTGAGTTTCGAGAGAGTTTGGAACTCAAACTTCCACCGAGTGAGAGTTCTTTAGGTGGTTTGGACGACACATGGTCCAAACTCTACTCCATTTGAGTTTTTGAGAGCTCGGAACCCAAAGTTAGTCCCAATGAGAGTTTTTCATCTAGTTTGTACGAGTTTGGTCCAAACTTTGCTCCGTTTGAGTTTCGAGAGAGTTTGGAACTCAAAGTTCGTCCCTACGAGAGTTCTTTAGGTGTTTTGGACGACACATGGTCCAAACATTACTCCGTTTAAGTTTTTGAGAGCTCGGAACCCAAAGTTCGTCCCAATGAGACTTTTTCATCTAGTTTGGACGAAGTTGGTCCAAACTTTGCTCCGTTTAAGTTTCGAGAGAGTTTCGAACTCAAACTTCCTCCGAATGAGAGTTCTTTAGGTGGTTTGGACGACACATGGTCCAAACTCTACTCCATTTGAGTTTTTGACAGCTCGGAACCCAAAGTTAGTCCCAATGAGAGTTTTTCATCTAGTTTGGACGAGTTTGGTCCAAACTTTGCTCCGTTTGACTTTCGAGAGAGTTTGGAACTAAAAGTTCGTCCCAACGAGAGTTCTTTAGGTGTTTTGGACGACACATGGTCCAAACTTTACTCCGTTTAAGTTTTTGAGATCTCGGAACCCAAAGTCCGTCCCAATGAGAGTTTTTCATCTAGTTTGGACGAAGTTGGTCCAAACTTTGCTTCAATTGAGTTTCGAGACAGTTTCGAACTCAAACTTCCACCCAATGAGAGTTCTTTAGGTGTTTTGGACGACACATGGTCCAAACTTTACTCCGTTTAAGTTTTTGAGAGCTCGGAACCCAAAGTCCGTCCCAATTAGAGTTTGTCATCTAGTTTGGACGAAGTTGGTCCAAACTTTTCTCCGTTTGAGTTTCGAGAGAGTCTGGAACTCAAACTTCCACCGAATGAGAGTTCTTTAGGTGGTTTGGACGACACATGGTCCAAACTCTACTCAATTTGAGTTTTTGAGAGCTCGGAACCCAAAGTTAGTCCCAATGAGAGTTACGTTTTTCATCTAGTTTGGACGAATTTGGTCCAAACTTTGCTCCGTTTGAGTTTCGAGAGAGTTTGGAACTCAAAGTTCGTCCCAACTAAGTTTTTTAGGTGTTTTGGACGACACATGGTCCAAACTTTACTCAGTTTAAGTTTTTGAGAGCTCGGAACCCAAAGTTCGTCCCAATGAGAGTTTTTCATTTAGTTTGGACGAAGTTGGTCCAAACTTTGCTCCATTTGAGTTTCGAGAGAGTTTGGAACTCAAACTTCGTCCCAATGAGAGTTCTTTAGGTGGTCTTGACGACACATGGTCCAAACTTTACTCCGTTTAAGTTTTTGAGAGCTCGGAACCCAAAGTCCGTCCCAATTAGAGTTTTTCATCTAGTTTGGACGAAGTTGGTCCAAACATTGCTCCGATTGAGTTTCGAGACAGTTTCGAACTCAAACTTCCTCTCAATGAGAGTTCTTTAGGTGGTTTGGACGACACATGGTCCAAACTCTAGTCCATTTGAGTTTTTTAGAGCTCGGAACCAAAAGTTAGTCCCAATGAGAGTTTTTCATCTAGTTTGGACGAATTTGGTCCAAACTTTGCTCCGTTTGAGTTTCGAGAGAGTTTGGACCTCAAACTTCGTCTAAATGAGAGTTCTTTAGGTGGTCTTGACGACACATGGTCCAAACTTTACTCCGTTTAAGTTTTTGAGAGCTCGGAACCCAAAGTCCGTCCCAATACGAGTTTTTCATCTAGTTTGGACGAAGTTGGTCCAAACTTTGCTCCGTTTTAGTTTCGAGAGAGTTTGGAACTCAAACTTCCGCCGAATGAGAGTTCTTTAGGTGGTTTGGACGACACATGGTTCAAACTCTACTCCATTTTAGTTTTTGAGAGCTCGGAACCCAAAGTTAGTCCCAATGAGAGTTTTTCATCTAGTTTGGACGAGTTTGGTCCAAACTTTGCTCCGTTTGAGTTTCGAGAGAGTTTGGAACTCAAAGTTCGTCCCTACGAGAGTTCTTTTTGTGTTTTGGACGGCACATGGTCCAAACTTTACTCCGTTTAAGTTTTTGAGAGCTTGGAACCCAAAGTCTGTCCCAATAAGAGTTTTTCATCTAGTTTGGACGAAGTTGGTCCAAACTTTGCTCCGTTTTAGTTTCGAGAGAGTTTGGAACTCAAACTTCCACCGAATGAGAGTTCTTTAGGTGGTTTGGACGACACATGGTCCAAAGTCTACTCCATTTGAGTTTTTGAGAGCTCGGAACCCAAAGTTAGTCCCAATGAGAGTTTTTCATCTAGTTTGGACGAATTTGGTCCAAACTTTGCTCTGTTTGAGTTTCGAGAGAGTTTGGAACTCAAAGTTCGTCCCAACGAGAGTTCTTTAGGTGTTTTGGACGACACATGGTCAAAACTCTACTCCGTTTCAGTTTTTGAGAGCTCGGAACCCAAAGTTCGTCCCAATGAGAGTTTTTCATTTAGTTTGGACGAAGTTTGTCCAAACTTTGCTCCATTTGAGTTTCGAGAGAGTTTGGAACTCAAACTTCGTCCCAATGAGAGTTCTTTAGGTGGTCTTGACGACACATGGTCCAAACTTTACTCCGTTTAAGTTTTTGAGAGCTCGGAACCCAAAGTCCGTCCCAATGAGAGTTTTTCATCTAGTTTGGACGAAGTTTGTCCAAACTTTTCTCCGATTGAGTTTCGAGACAGTTTTGAACTCAAACTTCCTCCCAATAAGAGTTCTTTAGGTTGTTTGGACGACACATGGTCCAAACTTTACTCTGTTTAAGTTTTTGAGAGCTCGGAACCCAAAGTTCGTCCAAATGTGAGTTTTCCATCTAGTTTGGACGAAGTGGGTCCAAACTTTGCTTTGTTTGAGTTTCGGAGAGTTTGGAACTAAAAGTTCGGCCCAATGAGAGTTCTTTATGTGGTTTGGACGACACATGGTCCAAACTTTACTCCGTTTAAGTTTTTGAGAGCTCGGAACCCAAAGTTCGTCCCAATGAGAGTTTTTCATCTAGTTTGGACGAAGTTTATCAAAACTTTGCTCCGTTTGAGTTTCGAGAGAGTTTGGAACTCAAACTTCATCTCAATGAAAGTTCTTTAAGTGGTTTGGACGACACATGGTCCAAACTTTACTCTGTTTATGTTTTTGAGAGCTCGGAACCCAAAGTTCGTCCAAATGTGAGTTTTCCATCTAGTTTGACGAAGTGGGTCCAAACTTTGCTTTGTCTGAGTTTCGGAGAATTTGGAACTAAAAGTTTGGCCCAATGAGAGTTCTTTATGTGGTTTGGACGACACATGGTCCAAACTTTACTCCGTTTAAGTTTTTGAGAGCTCGAAACCCAAAGTTCGTCCCAATGAGAGTTTTTCATCTAGTTTGGACGTAGTTGATCCAAACTTTTCTCCGTTTGAGTTTCAAGAGAGTTTGGAACTCAAACTTCATCGCAATGAAAGTTCTTTAGGTGGTTTGGACGACACATGGTCCAAACTTTACTCTGTTTAAGTTTTTGAGAGCTCATAACCCAAAGTTCGTCCACATATGAGTTTTCTATCTAGTTTGGACGAAGTTGGTCCAAACTTTGATCCGTTTGAGTTTCGAGAGAGTTTAGAACTCAAACTTCGTCTAAATGAGAGTTCTTTAGCTGGTCTTGACGACACATGGTCCAAACTTTACTCCGTTTAAGTTTTTGAGAGCTCGGAACCCAAAGTCCGTCCCAATACGAGTTTTTCATCTAGTTTGGACGAAGTTGGTCCAAACTTTGCTCCGTTTGAGTTTCGAGAGAGTTTGGAACTCAAACTTCCACCGAATGAGAGTTCTTTAGGTGGTTTGGACGACACATGGTCCAAACTCTACTCCATTTGAGTTTTTGAGAGCTCGGAACCCAAAGTTAGTCCCAATGAGAGTTTTTCATCTAGTTTGGACGAGTTTGGTCCAAACTTTGCTCCGTTTGAGTTTCGAGAGAGTTTGGAACTCAAAGTTCGTCCCTACGAGAGTTCTTTTGGTGTTTTGGACGGCACATGGTCCAAACTTTACTCCGTTTAAGTTTTTGAGAGCTTGGAACCCAAAGTCTGTCCCAATAAGAGTTTTTCATCTAGTTTGGACGAAGTTGTTCCAAACTTTGCTCCGTTTTAGTTTCGAGAGAGTTTGGAACTCAAACTTCCACCGAATGAGAGTTCTTTAGGTGGTTTGGACGACACATGGTCCAAAGTCTACTCCATTTGAGTTTTTGAGAGCTCGGAACCCAAAGTTAGTCCCAATGAGAGTTTTTCATCTAGTTTGGACGAATTTGGTCCAAACTTTGCTCTGTTTGAGTTTCGAGAGAGTTTGGAACTCAAAGTTCGTCCCAACGAGAGTTCTTTAGGTGTTTTGGACGACACATGGTCAAAACTCTACTCCGTTTCAGTTTTTGAGAGCTCGGAACCCAAAGTTCGTCCCAATGAGAGTTTTTCATTTAGTTTGGACGAAGTTTGTCCAAACTTTGCTCCATTTGAGTTTCGAGAGAGTTTGGAACTCAAACTTCGTCCCAATGAGAGTTCTTTAGGTGGTCTTGACGACACATGGTCCAAACTTTACTCCGTTTAAGTTTTTGAGAGCTCGGAACCCAAAGTCCGTCCCAATGAGAGTTTTTCATCTAGTTTGGACGAAGTTGGTCCAAACTTTTCTCCGATTGAGTTTCGAGACAGTTTTGAACTCAAACTTTCTCCCAATAAGAGTTCTTTAGGTTGTTTGGACGACACATGGTCCAAACTTTACTCTGTTTAAGTTTTTGAGAGCTCGGAACCCAAAGTTCGTCCAAATGTGAGTTTTCCATCTAGTTTGGACGAAGTGGGTCCAAACTTTGCTTTGTTTGAGTTTCGGAGAGTTTGGAACTAAAAGTTCGGCCCAATGAGAGTTCTTTATGTGGTTTGGACGACACATGGTCCAAACTTTACTCCGTTTAAGTTTTTGAGAGCTCGAAACCCAAAGTTCGTCCCAATGAGAGTTTTTCATCTAGTTTGGACGTAGTTGATCCAAACTTTTCTCCGTTTGAGTTTCAAGAGAGTTTGGAACTCAAACTTCATCGCAATGAAAGTTCTTTAGGTGGTTTGGACGACACATGGTCCAAACTTTACTCTGTTTAAGTTTTTGAGAGCTCAGAACCCAAAGTTCGTCCACATATGAGTTTTCTATCTAGTTTGGACGAAGTTGGTCCAAACTTTGATCCGTTTGAGTTTCGAGAGAGTTTAGAACTCAAACTTCGTCTAAATGAGAGTTCTTTAGCTGGTCTTTACGACACATGGTCCAAACTTTACTCCGTTTAAGTTTTTGAGAGCTCGGAACCCAAAGTCTGTGCCAATAAGAGTTTTTCATCTAGTTTGGACGAAGTTGGTCCAAACTTTGCTCCGTTTGAGTTTCGAGAGAGTTTGGAACTCAAACTTCATCCCAATGAGAGTTCTTTAGGTGGCTTGGATGACACATTGTCCAAACTTTACTCCGTTTATGTTTTTGAGAGCTCGGAACCCAATGTTCGTCCCAATGTGAGTTTTTCATCTAGTTTGGACGAAGTTGGTCCAAACTTTGCTCCATTTGAGTTTCGAGAGAGTTTGGAACTCAAACTTCGTCCCAATGAGAGTTCTTTAGGTGGTCTTGACGACACATGGTCCAAACTTTACTCCGTTTAAGTTTTTGATAGCTCGGAACCCAAAGTCCGTCCCAATGAGAGTCTTTCATCTAGTTTGGGCGAAGTTGGTCCAACGTTTGCTCCGTTTGAGTTTCGAGACAGTTTCGAACTCAAACTTCCTCCCAATGAGAGTTCTTTAGGTGGTTTGGACGACACATGGTCCAAACTTTACTCTGTTTATGTAAACCCGGGACTTTTCTTGGGTCATTTCCTCTTGTCATCTATTGTGAAAGTTGGACTTAAGTTGTGTGGTTTCATTGTTGAAGGAAAATGGCAAGCATTTAGTTCAAGTTGTTTTTTTTTAACCTTGGAGTTTATTTAGAGAAAAGGAAAATGAAAGGAAAGGAAAAGAAGAAAAGAAAATAAATGGGAAAGGAAAGAAAGCCAAAAAAAAAAAAGAAAAGAAAGGAAAGTGGGAAAAGACAGCAGGAACCCACCACCGCCTAAGCCAACTCTTGCCCATTTTTAGCCCACTACCAGCCCATTTCTCATCATTTTTCATTCCAAAAGTTACAGAGCACTTGAGGGAGAGGGTGAAGGAAGAAGAAGAAGAAGAATTTCGTGGTTTGAGGTTGAAGAAGATAGGGAAAAGCTCATGCAAAGCCAGCCATTGCAGGATCTGAGATCAACCTGTCAACCTCTGGTTTTTTATTCGGTTTGAGCTACACAGAAGGAATCAAGAGGTGAGGTTTGATTTTCTTGAACGTTAGTTCATTTTATAGCAAATTTCATGAAGGAAGCTTGACCTAAATCGTATGAGAAGTTGATGGTTTTTGGAATGGAAAACAGAGCACAGGATTTTCGAGCAAAGCAGGAGGATCTCTGGTTTTCTCTGATGTTTTGAGCGTTCTGGGGTGTACAAGTTGAATCAGAAGCTCTATTTGGTATGGTTGGAAAGCTTATTCAATTATCTACAACTTTCATGAAGACTTGGTGAGCCAAAAATGACTTGACGTAGGTTTAATTTCAGGAGGAAGATAAAGAGTAACAGAGAAGCTCGAATCTGTGTTGTCTGATTTCGGGGAATTTCTGGACAAATGGGTTGGGAATCTCGTTTTCATTTCTTCAGGTAAGTTGTAGAGTGTTCGAAAATGAAGAGTTTGATGTGTATTTCATTAATTTTGGTTCAGTATTGAGGAAGTTGTGGGTGTTGGAAGTTAGGGTATAGAATCTGAAAAATCTGGAAAAGTAGAATGTGAATGTGATTCTTAATCCAATTGTTTAAAAATTCATGAGCATGGAAAGACAAAGCTATCTATGGTTCTAATGCTCGGTTTTGGTTATTTGACAGGCCAAGAGGAAATAGGTCGAGTCTACAAACCGGGGAACTAGATAAGACTGTGAGTGACAAAATGAATTTCGAAAATGTTCTTAAACGGTTGTTCATGATTATATGTTTTACATGCTTTCCTATGAATGATACATGGTTTTTATGAACGGTTTCAAGCATGAGTTTTGAGCTCAGATTTTCTAATGAGGTTTATATACAAGCACGTGTCTAATGACTTTATGAAAAGTAGCTGAAACGATATCTTTTAGAGCAAAGTATGGATTAGCAAGTACTTCTAAATGATTTTCGGTTTTCCACGAGCAAGCTGAGTAAGCTTAAGTTTTTCAAAAGATAACGATAAGCAGGCATGTTTTAATGTTTTCATGTGATTTTCTGAGATTTCTATTGACTACATGACTGAGATATTGAGCCCGAGGCTATATGGTACCGTGTGCACACAGGTTATATTCCGTTGTTGACGTTGAGTGTACTCCGTGACAACGATGCTGTCGTGAGTGCTGGGCGGGCCCCACTACGACAAAGACGATGGGAGTGCTGGGCGGGCCCCACTACATCGTAGGACTAGTAAACGTTGATTGTACTGGGCGTGCCCTACACAACGTAAATCGGTCATGTTAGTTAAAACGTTTGATGTACTTGATATGCCTTGCTAGATTTTTAATGATGAACTTGCGAGATATTTTAGAAAGCCTTTTTCATTACACGTTTATGTTAAACGCTTTGATTGAGCATATTTATACATTTAAAGGTTTATCACGTGTTTTGACTTCCAGATTCAGAGCTTTAAAATTAGTCACTCACTGGGCTTCGTAGCTCATTCTTTCAAAATGTTTTCCACTTTTCAGGTAGAGATCGAGCTCCCAGTGCCTGATACATTGCCAACGTCTGCTAAAAGTTCTAGATCAAGCTCCAGTACGTGGTTGGAGTTGTATATTGAGTCCGTTTATATTGTAAATGTTTTGTAAGGGTTGTATAATATCGTCCTAGAGGTCGTGGATGTATAACCCTAGTTGTATATGTTTTGGTCGTGATATCTATATCAGGTTACTTTCCAAACCAGGTTATGTTAGGGCTGCACCGTGTATGTTGAAAGGTTTCCGTGTATTCCGCTGTGTGGTGTTTCATATAGAATGTTTTATATCTATGATTAGTATGTTTATCAGGTTCAACGTTTCAGTAGGGTCAACAGGGATCGTTAGAGGTGACAATGTCTGTTGCCTTCACGCCGTCTTTCGGGCTAAGCTAGCAGGTGGTCCGGGAGGGGGTGTGACAGTTTAAGTTTTTGAGAGCTCGGAACCCAAAGTTCGTCCAAATGTGAGTTTTCCATCTAGTTTGGACGAAGTGGGTCCAAACATTGCTTTGTTTGAGTTTCGGAGAGTTTGGAACTAAAAGTTCGGCCCAATGAGAGTTCTTTATGTGGTTTGGATGACACATGGTCCAAACTTTACTCCGTTTAAGTTTTTGAGAGCTCGGAACCCAAAGTTCATCCCAATGAGAGTTTTTCATCTAGTTTGGACGAAGTTGATCCAAACTTTGCTCCGTTTGAGTTTCGAGAGAGTTTGGAACTCAAACTTCGTCCCAATGAAAGTTCTTTAGGTGGTTTGGACGACACATGGTCCAAACTTTACTCTGTTTAAGTTTTTGACAGCTCAGAACCCAAAGTTCGTCCACATATGAGTTTTTTATCTAGTTTGGACAAAGTTGGTCCAAACTTTGCTCCGTTTGAGTTTCGAGAGAGTTTGGAACTCAAACTTCGTCTAAATGAGAGTTCTTTAGGTGGTCTTGACGACACATGGTCCAAACTTTACTCCGTTTAAGTTTTTGAGAGCTGGGAACCCAAAGTCCGTCCCAATAAGAGTTTTTCATCTAGTTTGGACGAAGTTGGTCCAAACTTTGCTCCGTTTGAGTTTCGAGAGAGTTTGGAACTCACACTTCCACCGAATGAGAGTTCTTTAGGTGGTTTGGACGACACATGGTCCAAACTCTACTCCGTTTGAGTTTTTGAGAGCTCGGAACCCAAAGTTAGTCCCAATGAGAGTTTTTCATCTAGTTTGGACGAATTTGGTCCAAACTTTGCTCCGTTTGAGTTTCGAGAGAGTTTGGAACTCAAACTTCATCCCAATGAGAGTTCTTTAGGTGGATTGGACGACACATTGTCCAAACTTTACTCCGTTTATGTTTTTGAGAGCTCGGAACCCAATGTTGGTCCCAATGAGAGTTTTTCATCTAGTTTGGACGAAGTTGGTCCAAACTTTGCTCCATTTGAGTTTCGAGAGAGTTTGGAACTCAAACTTCGTCCCAATGAGAGTTCTTTAGGTGGTCTTGACGACACATGGTCCAAGCTTTACTCCGTTTAAGTTTTTTATAGCTCGGAACCCAAAGTCCGTCCCAATGAGAGTTTTTCATCTAGTTTGGACGAAGTTGGTCTAAAGTTTGCTCCGTTTGAGTTTCGAGAGAGCTTGGAACTCAAACTTCCTCCCAATGAGAGTTCTTTAGATGGTTTGGACGACACATGGTCCAAACTTTACTCTGTTTAAGTTTTTGAGAGCTCGAACCCAAAGTTCGTCCAAATGTGAGTTTTCCATCTAGTTTGGACGAAGTGGGTCCAAGCTTTGCTTCGTTTGAGTTTCGGAGAGGTTGGAACTAAAAGTTCGGCCCAGTGAGAGTTCTTTATGTGGTTTGGACGACACATTGTCCAAACTTTACTCCGTTTAAGTTTTTGAGAGCTCGGAACCCAAAGTTCGTCCCAATGAGAGTTCTTCATCTAGTTTGGACGAAGTTGATCCAAACTTTGCTCTGTTTGAGTTTCGAGAGAGTTTGGAACTCAAACTTCGTCCCAATGAAAGTTCTTTAGGTGGTTTGGACGACACATGGTCCAAACTTTACTCTGTTTAAGTTTTTGAGAGCTCAGAACCCAAAGTTCGTCACATATGAGTTTTCTATCTAGTTTGGACGAAGTTGGTCCAAACTTTGCTCCGTTTGAGTTTCGAGAGAGTTTGGAACTCAAACTTCGTCTGAATGAGAGTTCTTTAGGTGGTCTTGAGGACACATGGTCCAAACTTTACTCCGTTTAAATTTTTGATAGCTCGGAACCCAAAGTCCGTCCCAATAAGAGTTTTTCATCTAGTTTGGACGAAGGTTGTCCAAACTTTGCTCCATTTGAGTTTCGGGAGAGTTTGGAACTCAAACTTCCACCGAATGAGAGTTCTTTAGGTGGTTTGGATGACACATGGTCGAATCTCTACTCCGTTTGAGTTTTTGAAAGCTCGGAACCCCAAGTTCGTCCCAATGAGAGTTTTTCATCTAGTTTGGACGAATTTGGTCCAAATTTGCTCCGTTTGAATTTCGAGAGAGTTTGGAACTCAAAGTTCGTCCCTACGAGAGTTCTTTAGGTGGTCTTGACGACACATGGTCCAAACTTTACTCTGTTTAAGTTTTTGAGAGCTCGGAACCCAAAGTTCGTCCCAATGAGAGTTTTTCATCTAGTTTGGACGAAGTTGGTCCAAACTTTGCTCCATTTGAATTTCGAGAGAGTTTGGAACTCAAACTTCGTCCCAATGAGAGTTCTTTAGGTGGTCTTGACGACACATGGTCCAAACTTTACTCCGTTTAAGTTTTTGAGAGCTCGGAACCCAAAGTTCGTCCCAAAGAGAGCTTTTTATCTAGTTTTGACGAAGTTGGTCCAAACTTTGCTCCATTTGAGTTTCGAGAGAGTTTGGAACTCAAACTTCGTCCCAATGAGAGTTCTTTAGGTGGACTTGACGACACATGGTCCAAAATTTACTCCGTTTAAGTTTTTGAGAGCTCGGAACCCAAAGTTCGTCCCAATGAGAGTTTTTCATCTAGTTTGGACGAAGTTGGTCCAAACTTTTCTCCATTTGAGTTTCGAGAGAGTTTGGAACTCAAAGTTCGTCCCTACGAGAGTTCTTTAGGTGTTTTGGACGACACATGGTCCAAACTTTACTCCGTTAAAGTTTTTGAGAGCTCGGAACCCAAAGTTCGTCCCAATGAGAGTTTTTCGTCTAGTTTGGACGAAGTTGGTCCAAACTTTGCTCCATTTGAGTTTCGAGAGAGTTTGGAACTCAAACTTCGTCCCAATGAGAGTTCTTTAGGTGGTCTTGCGACACATGGTCCAAACTTTACTCCGTTTAAGCTTTTGAGAGCTCGGAACCCAAAGTTCGTCCCAATGAGAGTTTTTCATCTAGTTTGGACGAAGTTGGTCCAAACTTTGCACCATTTGAGTTTCGAGAGAGTTTAGAACTCAAACTTCGTCCCAATGAGAGTTCTTTAGGTGGTCTTGACGACACATGGTCCAAACTTTACTCCGTTTAAGTTTTTGAGAGCTCGGAACCCAAAGTTCGTCGCAATGAGAGTTTTTCATCTAGTTTGGACGAAGTTGGTCCTAACTTTGCTCCATTTGAGTTTCGAGAGAGTTTTGAATTCAAACTTCGTCCCAATGAGAGTTCTTTAGGTGGTCTTGACGACACATGGTCCAAACTTTACTCCGTTTAAGTTTTTGAGAGCTCGGAACCCAAAGTTCGTCGCAATGAGAGTTTTTCATCTAGTTTGGACGAAGTTGGTCCTAACTTTGCTCCATTTGAGTTTCGAGAGAGTTTTGAATTCAAACTTCGTCCCAATGAGAGTTCTTTAGGTGGTCTTGACGACACATGGTCCAAACTTTACTCCGTTCAAGTTTTTGAGAGCTCGGAACCCACAGTCCGTCCCAATGAGAGTTTTTCATCTAGTTTGGACGAAGTTGGTCCAAAATTTTCTCCATTTGAGTTTCGAGACAGTTTCGAACTCAAACTTCCTCCCAATGAGAGTTCTTTAGGTGGTTTGGACGACACATGGTCAAAACTTAACTCTGTTTAAGTTTTTGAGAGCTCGGAACCCAAAGTTCGTCCAAATGGGAGTTTTCCATCTAGTTTGGACGACGTGGGTCCAAACTTTGCTTTGTTTGAGTTTCGAGAGAGTTTGGAACTTAAAGTTCGTCCTTACGAGAGTTCTTTAGGTGTTTTGGACTACACATGGTCCAAACTTTACTCGGTTTAAGTTTTTGACAGCTCGGAACCCAAAGTTCGTCCCAATGAGAGTTTTTCGTCTAGTTTGGACGAAGTTGGTCCAAACTTTGCTCCATTTGAGTTTCGAGAGAGTTTGGAACTCAAACTTCGTCCCAATGAGAGTTCTTTAGGTGGTCTTGCGACACATGGTCCAAACTTTACTCCGTTTAAGCTTTTGAGAGCTCGGAACCCAAAGTTCGTCCCAATGAGAGTTTTTCATCTAGTTTGGACGAAGTTGGTCCAAACTTTGCACCATTTGAGTTTCGAGAGAGTTTAGAACTCAAACTTCGTCCCAATGAGAGTTCTTTAGGTGGTCTTGACGACACATGGTCCAAACTTTACTCCGTTTAAGTTTTTGAGAGCTCGGAACCCAAAGTTCGTCGCAATGAGAGTTTTTCATCTAGTTTGGACGAAGTTGGTCCTAACTTTGCTCCATTTGAGTTTCGAGAGAGTTTTGAATTCAAACTTCGTCCCAATGAGAGTTCTTTAGGTGGTCTTGACGACACATGGTCCAAACTTTACTCCGTTCAAGTTTTTGAGAGCTCGGAACCCACAGTCCGTCCCAATGAGAGTTTTTCATCTAGTTTGGACGAAGTTGGTCCAAAATTTTCTCCATTTGAGTTTCGAGACAGTTTCGAACTCAAACTTCCTCCCAATGAGAGTTCTTTAGGTGGTTTGGACGACACATGGTCAAAACTTAACTCTGTTTAAGTTTTTGAGAGCTCGGAACCCAAAGTTCGTCCAAATGGGAGTTTTCCATCTAGTTTGGACGACGTGGGTCCAAACTTTGCTTTGTTTGAGTTTCGAGAGAGTTTGGAGCTTAAAGTTCGTCCTTACGAGAGTTCTTTAGGTGTTTTGGACTACACATGGTCCAAACTTTACTCGGTTTAAGTTTTTGACAGCTCGGAACCCAAAGTTCGTCCCAATGAGAGTTTTTCATCTAGTTTGGACGACGTTGGTCCAAACTTTGCTCCATTTGAGTTTCGAGAGAGTTTGGAACTCAAACTTCATCCCAATGAGAGTTCTTTAGGTGGTCTTGACGAGACATGGTCCAAACTTTACTCCGTTTAAGTTTTTGAGAGCTCGGAACCCAAAGTTCGTCCCAAAGAGAGTTTTTCATCTAGTATTGACGAAGTTGGTCCAAACTTTGCTCCATTTGAGTTTCGAGAGAGTTTGGAACTCAAACTTCGTCCCAATGAGAGTTCTCTAGGTGGTCTTGACGACACATGGTCAAAAATTTACTCCGTTTAAGTTTTTGAGAGCTCGGAACCCAAAGTTCGTCCCAATGAGAGTTTTTCATCTAGTTTGGACGAAGTTGGTCCAAAATTTTCTCCATTTGAGTTTCGAGAGAGTTTGGAACTCAAAGTTCGTCCCTACGAGAGTTCTTTAGGTGTTTTGGACGACACATGGTCCAAACTTTACTCCGTTAAAGTTTTTGAGAGCTCGGAACCCAAAGTTCGTCCCGATGAGAGTTTTTCATCTAGTTTGGACGAAGTTGGTCCAAACTTTGCTCCATTTGAGTTTCGAGAGAGTTTGGAACTCAAACTTCGTCCCAATGAGAGTTCTTTAGGTGGTCTTGCGACACATGGTCCAAACTTTACTCCGTTTAAGCTTTTGAGAGCTCGGAACCCAAAGTTCGTCCAAATGGGAGTTTTCCATCTAGTTTGGACGACGTGGGTCCAAACTTTGCTTTGTTTGAGTTTCGAGAGAGTTTGGAACTTAAAGTTCGTCCTTACGAGAGTTCTTTAGGTGTTTTGGACTACACATGGTCCAAACTTTACTCGGTTTAAGTTTTTGACAGCTCGGAACCCAAAGTTCGTCCCAATGAGAGTTTTTCGTCTAGTTTGGACGAAGTTGGTCCAAACTTTGCTCCATTTGAGTTTCGAGAGAGTTTGGAACTCAAACTTCGTCCCAATGAGAGTTCTTTAGGTGGTCTTGCGACACATGGTCCAAACTTTACTCCGTTTAAGCTTTTGAGAGCTCGGAACCCAAAGTTCGTCCCAATGAGAGTTTTTCATCTAGTTTGGACGAAGTTGGTCCAAACTTTGCACCATTTGAGTTTCGAGAGAGTTTAGAACTCAAACTTCGTCCCAATGAGAGTTCTTTAGGTGGTCTTGACGACACATGGTCCAAACTTTACTCCGTTTAAGTTTTTGAGAGCTCGGAACCCAAAGTTCGTCGCAATGAGAGTTTTTCATCTAGTTTGGACGAAGTTGGTCCTAACTTTGCTCCATTTGAGTTTCGAGAGAGTTTTGAATTCAAACTTCGTCCCAATGAGAGTTCTTTAGGTGGTCTTGACGACACATGGTCCAAACTTTACTCCGTTCAAGTTTTTGAGAGCTCGGAACCCACAGTCCGTCCCAATGAGAGTTTTTCATCTAGTTTGGACGAAGTTGGTCCAAAATTTTCTCCATTTGAGTTTCGAGACAGTTTCGAACTCAAACTTCCTCCCAATGAGAGTTCTTTAGGTGGTTTGGACGACACATGGTCAAAACTTAACTCTGTTTAAGTTTTTGAGAGCTCGGAACCCAAAGTTCGTCCAAATGGGAGTTTTCCATCTAGTTTGGACGACGTGGGTCCAAACTTTGCTTTGTTTGAGTTTCGAGAGAGTTTGGAACTTAAAGTTCGTCCTTACGAGAGTTCTTTAGGTGTTTTGGACTACACATGGTCCAAACTTTACTCGGTTTAAGTTTTTGACAGCTCGGAACCCAAAGTTCGTCCCAATGAGAGTTTTTCATCTAGTTTGGACGACGTTGGTCCAAACTTTGCTCCATTTGAGTTTCGAGAGAGTTTGGAACTCAAACTTCATCCCAATGAGAGTTCTTTAGGTGGTCTTGACGAGACATGGTCCAAACTTTACTCCGTTTAAGTTTTTGAGAGCTCGGAACCCAAAGTTCGTCCCAAAGAGAGTTTTTCATCTAGTATTGACGAAGTTGGTCCAAACTTTGCTCCATTTGAGTTTCGAGAGAGTTTGGAACTCAAACTTCGTCCCAATGAGAGTTCTCTAGGTGGTCTTGACGACACATGGTCAAAAATTTACTCCGTTTAAGTTTTTGAGAGCTCGGAACCCAAAGTTCGTCCCAATGAGAGTTTTTCATCTAGTTTGGACGAAGTTGGTCCAAAATTTTCTCCATTTGAGTTTCGAGAGAGTTTGGAACTCAAAGTTCGTCCCTACGAGAGTTCTTTAGGTGTTTTGGACGACACATGGTCCAAACTTTACTCCGTTAAAGTTTTTGAGAGCTCGGAACCCAAAGTTCGTCCCGATGAGAGTTTTTCATCTAGTTTGGACGAAGTTGGTCCAAACTTTGCTCCATTTGAGTTTCGAGAGAGTTTGGAACTCAAACTTCGTCCCAATGAGAGTTCTTTAGGTGGTCTTGCGACACATGGTCCAAACTTTACTCGGTTTAAGTTTTTGAGAGCTCGGAACCCAAAGTTCGTCCCAATGAGAGTTTTTCATCTAGTTTGGACGAAGTTGGTCCAAACTTTGCTCCATTTGAGTTTCGAGAGAGTTTGGAACACAAACTTCGTCCCAATGAGAGTTCTTTAGGTGGTCTTGACGACACATGGTCCAAACTTTACTCCGTTTAAGTTTTTGAGAGCTCGGAACCCAAAGTTCGTCGCAATGAGAGTTTTTCATCTAGTTTGGACGAAGTTGGTCCTAACTTTGCTCCATTTGAGTTTCGAGAGAGTTTTGAATTCAAACTTCGTCCCAATGAGAGTTCTTTAGGTGGTCTTGACGACACATGGTCCAAACTTTACTCCGTTCAAGTTTTTGAGAGCTCGGAACCCACAGTCCGTCCCAATGAGAGTTTTTCATCTAGTTTGGACGAAGTTGGTCCAAAATTTTCTCCATTTGAGTTTCGAGACAGTTTCGAACTCAAACTTCCTCCCAATGAGAGTTCTTTAGGTGGTTTGGACGACACATGGTCAAAACTTAACTCTGTTTAAGTTTTTGAGAGCTCGGAACCCAAAGTTCGTCCAAATGGGAGTTTTCCATCTAGTTTGGACGACGTGGGTCCAAACTTTGCTTTGTTTGAGTTTCGAGAGAGTTTGGAACTTAAAGTTCGTCCTTACGAGAGTTCTTTAGGTGTTTTGGACTACACATGGTCCAAACTTTACTCGGTTTAAGTTTTTGACAGCTCGGAACCCAAAGTTCGTCCCAATGAGAGTTTTTCATCTAGTTTGGACGACGTTGGTCCAAACTTTGCTCCATTTGAGTTTCGAGAGAGTTTGGAACTCAAACTTCATCCCAATGAGAGTTCTTTAGGTGGTCTTGACGAGACATGGTCCAAACTTTACTCCGTTTAAGTTTTTGAGAGCTCGGAACCCAAAGTTCGTCCCAAAGAGAGTTTTTCATCTAGTATTGACGAAGTTGGTCCAAACTTTGCTCCATTTGAGTTTCGAGAGAGTTTGGAACTCAAACTTCGTCCCAATGAGAGTTCTCTAGGTGGTCTTGACGACACATGGTCAAAAATTTACTCCGTTTAAGTTTTTGAGAGCTCGGAACCCAAAGTTCGTCCCAATGAGAGTTTTTCATCTAGTTTGGACGAAGTTGGTCCAAAATTTTCTCCATTTGAGTTTCGAGAGAGTTTGGAACTCAAAGTTCGTCCCTACGAGAGTTCTTTAGGTGTTTTGGACGACACATGGTCCAAACTTTACTCCGTTAAAGTTTTTGAGAGCTCGGAACCCAAAGTTCGTCCCGATGAGAGTTTTTCATCTAGTTTGGACGAAGTTGGTCCAAACTTTGCTCCATTTGAGTTTCGAGAGAGTTTGGAACTCAAACTTCGTCCCAATGAGAGTTCTTTAGGTGGTCTTGCGACACATGGTCCAAACTTCACTCGGTTTAAGTTTTTGAGAGCTCGGAACCCAAAGTTCGTCCCAATGAGAGTTTTTCATCTAGTTTGGACGAAGTTGGTCCAAACTTTGCTCCATTTGAGTTTCGAGAGAGTTTGGAACACAAACTTCGTCCCAATGAGAGTTCTTTAGGTGGTCTTGACGACACATGGTCCAAACTTTACTCCGTTTAAGTTTTTGAGAGCTCGGAACCCAAAGTTCGTCCCAAAGAGAGCTTTTCATCTAGTTTTGACGAAGTTGGTCCAAACTTTGCTCCATTTGAGTTTCGAGAGAGTTTGGAACTCAAACTTCGTCCCAATGAGAGTTCTTTAGGTGGTCTTGACGACACATGGTCCAAAATTTACTCCGTTTAAGTTTTTGAGAGCTCGGAACCCAAAGTTCGTCCCAATGAGAGTTTTTCATCTAGTTTGGACGAAGTTGGTCCAAACTTTTCTCCATTTGAGTTTCGAGAGAGTTTGGAACTCAAAGTTCGTCCCTACGAGAGTTCTTTAGGTGTTTTGGACGACACATGGTCCAAACTTTACTCCGTTAAAGTTTTTGAGAGCTCGGAACCCAAAGTTCGTCCCAATGAGAGTTTTTCGTCTAGTTTGGACGAAGTTGGTCCAAACTTTGCTCCATTTGAGTTTCGAGAGAGTTTGGAACTCAAACTTCGTCCCAATGAGAGTTCTTTAGGTGGTCTTGCGACACATGGTCCAAACTTTACTCCGTTTAAGCTTTTGAGAGCTCGGAACCCAAAGTTCGTCCCAATGAGAGTTTTTCATCTAGTTTGGACGAAGTTGGTCCAAACTTTGCACCATTTGAGTTTCGAGAGAGTTTAGAACTCAAACTTCGTCCCAATGAGAGTTCTTTAGGTGGTCTTGACGACACATGGTCCAAACTTTACTCCGTTTAAGTTTTTGAGAGCTCGGAACCCAAAGTTCGTCGCAATGAGAGTTTTTCATCTAGTTTGGACGAAGTTGGTCCTAACTTTGCTCCATTTGAGTTTCGAGAGAGTTTTGAATTCAAACTTCGTCCCAATGAGAGTTCTTTAGGTGGTCTTGACGACACATGGTCCAAACTTTACTCCGTTCAAGTTTTTGAGAGCTCGGAACCCACAGTCCGTCCCAATGAGAGTTTTTCATCTAGTTTGGACGAAGTTGGTCCAAAATTTTCTCCATTTGAGTTTCGAGACAGTTTCGAACTCAAACTTCCTCCCAATGAGAGTTCTTTAGGTGGTTTGGACGACACATGGTCAAAACTTAACTCTGTTTAAGTTTTTGAGAGCTCGGAACCCAAAGTTCGTCCAAATGGGAGTTTTCCATCTAGTTTGGACGACGTGGGTCCAAACTTTGCTTTGTTTGAGTTTCGAGAGAGTTTGGAACTTAAAGTTCGTCCTTACGAGAGTTCTTTAGGTGTTTTGGACTACACATGGTCCAAACTTTACTCGGTTTAAGTTTTTGACAGCTCGGAACCCAAAGTTCGTCCCAATGAGAGTTTTTCATCTAGTTTGGACGACGTTGGTCCAAACTTTGCTCCATTTGAGTTTCGAGAGAGTTTGGAACTCAAACTTCATCCCAATGAGAGTTCTTTAGGTGGTCTTGACGAGACATGGTCCAAACTTTACTCTGTTTAAGTTTTTGAGAGCTCGGAACCCAAAGTTCGTCCCAAAGAGAGTTTTTCATCTAGTATTGACGAAGTTGGTCCAAACTTTGCTCCATTTGAGTTTCGAGAGAGTTTGGAACTCAAACTTCGTCCCAATGAGAGTTCTCTAGGTGGTCTTGACGACACATGGTCAAAAATTTACTCCGTTTAAGTTTTTGAGAGCTCGGAACCCAAAGTTCGTCCCAATGAGAGTTTTTCATCTAGTTTGGACGAAGTTGGTCCAAAATTTTCTCCATTTGAGTTTCGAGAGAGTTTGGAACTCAAAGTTCGTCCCTACGAGAGTTCTTTAGGTGTTTTGGACGACACATGGTCCAAACTTTACTCCGTTAAAGTTTTTGAGAGCTCGGAACCCAAAGTTCGTCCCGATGAGAGTTTTTCATCTAGTTTGGACGAAGTTGGTCCAAACTTTGCTCCATTTGAGTTTCGAGAGAGTTTGGAACTCAAACTTCGTCCCAATGAGAGTTCTTTAGGTGGTCTTGCGACACATGGTCCAAACTTTACTCGGTTTAAGTTTTTGAGAGCTCGGAACACAAAGTTCGTCCCAATGAGAGTTTTTCATCTAGTTTGGACGAAGTTGGTCCAAACTTTGCTCCATTTGAGTTTCGAGAGAGTTTGGAACACAAACTTCGTCCTAATGAGAGTTCTTTAGGTGGTCTTGACGACACATGGTCCAAACTTTACTCCGTTTATGTTTTTGAGACCTCGGAACCCAAAGTTCGTCCCAATGAGAGTTTTTCATCTAGTTTGGACGAAGTTGGTCCTAACTTTGCTCCATTTGAGTTTCGAGAGAGTTTGGAACTCAAACTTCGTCCCAATGAGAGTTCTTTAGGTGGTCTTGACGACACATGGTCCAAACTTTACTCCGTTCAAGTTTTTGAGAGCTCGGAACCCAAAGTCCGTCCCAATGAGAGTTTTTCATCTAGTTTGGACGAAGTTGGTCCAAAGTTTGCTCCGATTGAGTTTCGAGACAGTGTCGAACTCAAACTTCCTCCCAATTAGAGTTCTTTAGGTGGTTTGGACGACACATGGTCCAAACTTTACTCTGTTTAAGTTTTTGAGAGCTCGGAACCCAAAGTTCGTCCAAATGTGAGTTTTCCATCTTGTTTGGACGAAGTGGGTCCAAACTTTTCTTTGTTTGAGTTTCGAGAGAGTTTGGAACTCAAGGTTCGTCCTTACGAGAGTTCCTTAGGTGTTTTGGACGACACATGGTCCAAAATTTACTCCGTTTAAGTTTTTGAAAGCTCGGAACCCAAAGTTCGTCCCAATGAGAGTTTTTCATCTAGTTTGGACGAAGTTGGTCCAAACCTTTCTCCATTTGAGTTTCGAGAGAGTTTGGAACTCAAAGTTCGTCCCTACGAGAGTTCTTTTGGTGTTTTGGACGACACATGGTCCAAACTTTACTCCGTTAAAGTTTTTGAGAGCTTGGAACCCAAAGTTCGTCCCAATGAGAGTTTTTCATCTAGTTTGGACGAAGTTGGTCCAAACTTTGGTCCGTTTGAGTTTCGAGAGTTTGGAACTCAAAGTTCGTCTGAATGAGAGTTCTTTAGGTGGTTTGGACGACACATGGTCCAAACTTTACTTCCGTTAAGTTTTTGAGAACTCGGAACCCAAAGTTTGTCCCAATGAGAGTTTTTAATCTAGTTCTGACGAAGTTGGTCCAAACTTTGCTCCGTTTGAGTTTCGAGAGAGTTTGGAACTCAAACTTCGTCCCAATGAGAGTTCTTTAGGTGGTCTTGCGACACATGGTCCAAACTTTACTCCGTTTATGTTTTTGAGAGCTCGGACCCCAAAGTCCATCCCAATAAGAGTTTTTCATCTAGTTTGGACGAAGTTGGTCCAAACTTTGCTCCTTTTGAGTTTCGAGAGAGTTTGGAACTCAAACTTCCACCGAATGAGAGTTCTTTAGGTGGTTTGGACGACACATGGTCCAAACTCTACTCCGTTTGAGTTTTTGAGAGCTCGGAACCCAAAGTTAGTCCCAATGAGATTTTTTCATCTAGTTTGGACGAATTTGGTCCAAACTTTTGCGCCGTTTGAGTTTCGAGAGAGTTTGGAACTCAAAGTTCGTCCCTACGAGAGTTCTTTAGGTGTTTTGGACGACACATGGTCCAAACTTTACTCCGTTTAAGTTTTTGAGAGCTCGGAACCCAAAGTTCGTCCCAATGAGAGTTTTTCATCTAGTTTGGACGACGTTGGTCCAAACTTTGCTCCATTTGAGTTTCGAGAGAGTTTGGAACTCAAACTTCGTCCCAATGAGAGTTCTTTAGGTGGCCTTGACGACACATGGTCAAAACTTTACTCCGTTTAAGTTTTTGAGAGCTCGGAACCCAAAGTCCGTCCCAATGAGAGTTTTTCATCTAGTTTGGACTAAGTTGGTCTAAAGTTTGCTCCGTTTGAGTTTCGAGAGAGCTTGGAACTCAAACTTCCTCCCAATGAGAGTTCTTTAGATGGTTTGGACGACAAATGGTCCAAACTTTACTCTGTTTAAGTTTTTGAGAGCTCGAACCCAAAGTTCGTCCAAATGTGAGTTTTCCATCTAGTTTGGACGAAGTGGGTCCAAGCTTTGCTTCGTTTGAGTTTCGGAGAGGTTGGAACTAAAAGTTCGGCCCAGTGAGAGTTCTTTATGTGGTTTGGACGACACATTGTCCAAACTTTACTCCGTTTAAGTTTTTGAGAGCTCGGAACCCAAAGTTCGTCCCAATGAGAGTTTTTCATCTAGTTTGGACGAAGTTGATCCAAACTTTGCTCTGTTTGAGTTTCGAGAGAGTTTGGAACTCAAACTTCGTCCCAATGAAAGTTCTTTAGGTGGTTTGGACGACACATGGTCCAAACTTTACTCTGTTTAAGTTTTTGAGAGCTCAGAACCCAAAGTTCGTCACATATGAGTTTTCTATCTAGTTTGGACGAAGTTGGTCCAAACTTTGCTCCGTTTGAGTTTCGAGAGAGTTTGGAACTCAAACTTCGTCTGAATGAGAGTTCTTTAGGTGGTCTTGAGGACACATGGTCCAAACTTTACTCCGTTTAAATTTTTGATAGCTCGGAACCCAAAGTCCGTCCCAATAAGAGTTTTTCATCTAGTTTGGACGAAGGTTGTCCAAACTTTGCTCCGTTTGAGTTTCGGGAGAGTTTGGAACTCAAACTTCCACCGAATGAGAGTTCTTTAGGTGGTTTGGACGACACATGGTCGAATCTCTACTCCGTTTGAGTTTTTGAAAGCTCGGAACCCCAAGTTCGTCCCAATGAGAGTTTTTCATCTAGTTTGGACGAATTTGGTCCAAACTTTGCTCCATTTGAGTTTCGAGAGAGTTTGGAACTCAAACTTCGTCCCAATGAGAGTTCTTTAGGTGGTCTTGACGACACATGGTCCAAAATTTACTCCGTTTAAGTTTTTGAGAGCTCGGAACCCAAAGTTCGTCCCAATGAGAGTTTTTCATCTAGTTTGGACGAAGTTGGTCCAAACTTTTCTCCATTTGAGTTTCGAGAGAGTTTGGAACTCAAAGTTCGTCCCTACGAGAGTTCTTTAGGTGTTTTGGACGACACATGGTCCAAACTTTACTCCGTTAAAGTTTTTGAGAGCTCGGAACCCAAAGTTCGTCCCAATGAGAGTTTTTCGTCTAGTTTGGACGAAGTTGGTCCAAACTTTGCTCCATTTGAGTTTCGAGAGAGTTTGGAACTCAAACTTCGTCCCAATGAGAGTTCTTTAGGTGGTCTTGCGACACATGGTCCAAACTTTACTCCGTTTAAGCTTTTGAGAGCTCGGAACCCAAAGTTCGTCCCAATGAGAGTTTTTCATCTAGTTTGGACGAAGTTGGTCCAAACTTTGCTCCATTTGAGTTTCGAGAGAGTTTGGAACTCAAACTTCGTCCCAATGAGAGTTCTTTAGGTGGTCTTGCGACACATGGTCCAAACTTTACTCCGTTTAAGCTTTTGAGAGCTCGGAACCCAAAGTTCGTCCCAATGAGTGTTTTTCATCTAGTTTGGACGAAGTTGGTCCAAACTTTGCACCATTTGAGTTTCGAGAGAGTTTGGAACTCAAACTTCGTCCCAATGAGAGTTCTTTAGGTGGTCTTGACGACACATGGTCCAAACTTTACTCCGTTTAAGTTTTTGAGAGCTCGGAACCCAAAGTTTGTCCCAATGAGAGTTTTTCATCTAGTTTGGACGAAGTTGGTCCTAACTTTGCTCCATTTGAGTTTCGAGAGAGTTTTGAATTCAAACTTCGTCCCAATGAGAGTTCTTTAGGTGGTCTTGACGACACTTGGTCCAAACTTTACTCCGTTCAAGTTTTTGAGAGCTCGGAACCCAAAGTCCGTCCCAATGAGAGTTTTTCATCTAGTTTTGACGAAGTTCAACCTGGTATCAGAGCCATTCAATAAAATCTTTCAATTTCTCAAATCTTGTTGATTTCAAATTTTTTTCTGGGGGAGAGGAGATCTATTCCAGAGAATCATCTGTCACAAATTCATTCTATAACCTTTGAGTTCAAAAACTATCTTTGACGAAGAGATCGTCAGAAGCTATTCACTTTCATTTACTCCAAAGGACAGTTGCGAAGGACTGTTGCCGGTTGGTGGTCCCGGTTGTAAGACGCTAAGAGAGCGCGGTGAATCCGTTGGTCAGCCTACCTCGCCTTCTCGCCAGAAGAGTAAGTTAAGGTAAATATCTTTTGATTATCAACTCAAAGAAAATAGTTTTAGATTTCAAAGCTTATTGTTTGAAGTTTTGAAAAATGTTTTTCTTTAATTAATCAATGTCTCTTCTAAAGAAAATCCTTTTTAAAACTCTTCCCTCAAAACCTGCTCCCTCAAAGGAGCTAACTCAAAATGAAATTGAGGACCAGCATATGGCCTCATCCGGCTCTGACATCTCAAACGAAGCTTTGCATATAGCAAAGATCGAAAACAATCTTCAAGCATGGGGTTTGCCCAAGCTTGACAATAAAACAATCTATATGCACAATACGTTCAATTTCAAAGAACAACATTGCATAAAGATTGTTGAACGCAAAATTCCAGTCTATGGAAATATTGATTCAATTCAATTATTTCCAAAAGACGATATCCTCAAACACAGAAAAGACTTTCAGTTCCTTCATATCGGAGCTGTTCAAGTCGCACTTCGTCCAATGTTCAGAACGGGTCTCGATACTCCTGTTCTTGCAATCCTGAGAGATAAACGTCATAAAGACTTCTCTAACTCTCTCCTAGGTATCATCGAATCCAATCTTGCCGATGGACCAGTTTATTTCAATTGTTTTCCAAACTTTATGGTGGCATTAGATGACCCCCATATTCTCAAAACCCTAACCTTGGAAGTCACGGGAAAAGGTTTAAATCTTGAAGAAGGAGTCAAGAAGATGACACTTCTATACAAGATTACCTACAAAACCCTTACTTCCTCAATGGAACCGAAAGCATTGGTACAATCCCCTAAAGGGAAAACCATGCTGATCGAAACCAACATCAATAAATCCTCTGTCAGTGTCCCAAAGATGCTTTCATGGGATAGCCTTACCAAAAACCCTTCTTGGACAATCGAAAATGCCTTCGTCCCCAAGAAGAAAGAAAAAGAACTCTCTCACATCATTGAGCACCCAGATGGGAGAGTAGAAATCAAATTCGATGAGGAAGAACCTCGTTTCCCAATCTTGAAGGAAAACATGAACAAAAAAGAGTTCATGAGTTCCAGATGAAGAGACTCTGGAATCAGACCAGAGTCTCTTCAAAGTATTGGAAGATCTGGCTCACTTAGAGTCAAATCTGTAAGGTTGGATGAAGGAATTCCAAACTTCCAATACGAAGAAGAAAAACCTCCTTCTCCTTCTCAAACCGACATGGAAACAGATTCCGTTTTCAAAAGTCAATTGAATGTTATCATCACTGATAACGAATTCAAAGTCGATAAAGAAGCCCTCCAAAAAGAATTTATGGCGGATGAAAACAAGGAAGCTAGAAAACACTTCTTTGCAACTTACTCTGCCGAGCAGAGGAAAGCATTCAAAGAAGAGTATTTCAAAGTCCTTGATAAACTCCAAGAGCATATTTCCTTTTTCAGATGGTTCAATCAAAGGGATGAATTTTCCCATATTTGTGCCATTCGAGAAAAGGAAAGGTGGAAAACCGCCAGGAGAGGTGAAATTCAAGGTAACTTTCCTCCCATGGAAGACGTCGAATTCGACAGTTTCTACCATGAAAGGATTGTCGCCAAACCCTTCCAACTTGTTAGAGAAAGCGAGGAAGCTCAACCTCCAACTAACAAGGAAATCAAGAGCATCCAATGTCAAAACAACTTCTCAAATCGGATGCTTACCTCAATAGCTGAACAAGTTTATAGGCTAGAGGAATTAATTGATCCTCCTCCAGCGCCCGTTAAACCAATGTTCAGTCCTCTCGAGCAAGTCAATCTAAGAACTCCAAAGACAAGACTTTTGGAGGAAATTGACAGAAAGCTATCTGCCATCTCAAAAGGTGAAAGCTCAAATCAGCTTAACACCCTTGATGATACAGATAGTGAAGATATTGATTCAATAATTGATCAGCTTAAAGGTCTTCACTTAGAAGACCCTCCATCTCTAAACAAACTGGGTTATAATCCAGGTGATGGAATAAATTGGTACCAGAGGCCTTCCATGCCTGATCTCAATTACGAACAAAGTCAAAAGTTCGGAAAAATCAAACAGTTTGATGGGCAATCCATCGTGGTATGGAATCTAGATGGAAGATCAGATAGGCAAATACAAGATATGCTATCTGAGATGCTCATTGCTGCAACCTCTTACCAAGAGAATGGTAATACAAATCATGTCGCCTGTGCTACTCTTGTTAATGGATTCACAGGTGTCCTCAAAGCATGGTGGGATTGCCTTGGTCCTGCTCTTAGAAATGAGATCAAGACCCACACCACCAGAGTCAAAAGAACTAGAGAAGTTCCCGATATCAAAGCCGATCCAGGGATTAGAATAGGCGGAGAACCTATTAAACCTGAATCATCCAAATCTTATCCAAAAAAGATCATCATAGAAGAAGAGATAGATCAGGAAGATGCCGTTGAGGCACTAGTCTATGCTATCTCTTGGAACTTCACAACAGCCCATAATGTGAAGCATGATGACACTCAAAGGACAATTCTCAAAAATCTTAGATGCAAAAACTTGGCCAACTTCAATTGGTACAAGGATATGTTCATTTCCAGGGTCTTCTACATGAAAGACACAGATTGGAGCCATTGGAAAGAAAAATTTCTGGATGGCCTCCAAATTACGTTTCTGAAAGAGTTTATATAACTCTGAAGGAGCGGTATAATGGGAAAATCGAATGGAACAATCTAACATATGGTGATCTTACATCATATGTCATCAACTGCGGACTTCAAATTTGTAATGAAATAAAAGTTCAGCGCAAAGTCCAAAGAGATGAAAAGAGCAGGCTCAGAGATATGAAAGCCTTTTGCTCTCAATATGGTTGCAAGCGTTTGGAAGAACCAAACCGCTCTGCTAACAAAATGATCCGACGGCGTAATAGTCGAAGGTTTTACAAAAATCAATTCGAAAGACCTCAGAATTTCCAGAGGCAATCGAGGAAGTATTTTCCTAAAAGGCAATACAATCCAAATCCTCGATTCAAGAAAAGACAATCTCGGGATCAACCCAGACCAAGACAAGCTGCCTTTAAGACAAAGGGAAAAACCTTTTGTTTTAAATGTCGAAAGGAAGGACACTATGCAAATAGATGTCCCAACCTTAGAATCAATGAGCTGGATAAAGAAGAAGAGTATTCTTCTATCTATGATAGCTCTGATCAAGAATTGAACGAATTTTAATTCGACGACACAGATTCAGAAATCTCTAGCGATAGCCAGAGCAAAGAATCTGAAGGCATCAAAGCTTGTAAAAAGGATTGTGAAGGACAATGCATAAATGTCCTTACACTAGAACAAGAAGTTCTCTTTAACTCTATAGACCATATAGAGGATAAGGAAATGAAGAAGACAATTCTGAAAACCCTCAAGCAGTCTCTGTCTTCTCAAAGAACTTCTGAGTTCAGAGAAAAAGTTGTTGAGCAACCCTCTCTTTCCCAGATTCTTCAAAGAGATGATTTCTTCAAACCGAAATCTGAACCTCAACCTTCTTCTATTCAAGACCTTCAATTTGAAATCAACAATCTCAAAAAGGAGATAGAAAAAAGCAAAATCGAAATCGATTTGATCAAAATAGAGATTAACAATCTCAAATCAAAACCCTTGATTTCCAACGATGAAGAAAAAGATTTTCTTCTTAATCAAATTACAAAATCTCAATTTCAAAAATGGTATTCAATGATTACCTTAAAAATTGAGGATTTTCAAATCACGGTCAAAGCCCTAATTGATTCAGGGGCAGATCAAAATTGTATTCAACAGGGACTCATCCCTACAAAGTATTTTGAAAAAACCACTCAAAGACTTAACAGTGCCAATGGCCAGCGTCTTTGTGTGCAGTACAAACTTTCAAATGCCCATATTTGCAACAATGACATATGTATTGTTTGCTCATTTCTTTTGGTCAAAGACCTCAAACAAGAGTTGATCTTAGGAACCCCATTCCTAACACAACTCTATCCTATTAAAATAACCGAAAACGGTTTGGTTTCAAATTTTGCCGGTTCAGAAATAACTTTTGAATTTATTTGCCCAATCCTTCCAGTTGATTTTATGGAAGTAAGTTTAAATGAAATTCGGCAAAGACAAAAACAAATTTCTTTTCTCAAAGAGGACATCAGTTATAAAAAGATTGATGAAAACCTCAAAAATCCTTCTGTTATTGTCAAAATCAAAGATTTAGAGAGCAAAATTGAAAAAGAGATTTGCTCAAATTTGCCAAATGCTTTTTGGGCAAGGAAAAAACACATTGTTCAACTTCCTTACTCAAAAGATTTTGATGAATCAAAAATTCCAACAAAGGCCAGACCAATTCAAATGAATTCGGATTTACTAACATTCTGTAAAAAAGAAATACAGGATTTGCTCAATAAGAAGCTGATTCGACCATCCAAAAGCCCATGGTCGTGTGCAGCATTCTATGTCAACAACGCAGCCGAACAGGAGCGTGGTGTGCCAAGGTTAGTTATCAATTACAAGCCCTTAAACAAAGTTTTGGAATGGATTAGATATCCAATTCCAAATAAACAAGACCTTTTAAAAAGGATTTCTAAAGCAAAAGTATTTTCGAAATTTGACATGAAGTCAGGTTTCTGGCAAATTCAAATTTCCGAAAAGGATAAATATAAAACCGCTTTCAATGTGCCATTCGGGCAATACGAATGGAATGTCATGCCATTTGGGCTAAAGAATGCCCCATCAGAATTTCAAAAAATCATGAATGATATTTTCAATGATTTTCAAGATTTTACAATTGTTTACATTGACGATGTCTTGGTTTTCTCCTCAAGCATCGATCAACATTTCAAACATTTGGATATATTTATCAAAGTTGTTAAACAAAATGGTTTGGTAGTCTCTCTACCAAAAGTAAAACTTTTTCAAACCCAGATTAAATTTTTGGGCTTTAATATCAACATGGGCCTGATCAAACCAATTCAAAGGTCCATAAACTTTGCTTCAAATTTTCCGGACCAAATTACAGAAAAAACCCAACTTCAAAGGTTCTTGGGCTGTCTCAATTATGTGTCTGATTTTATTCAAAACCTCAGACCTATTTGCAAACCACTTTTTCAAAGGCTTAGGAAAAATCCAAAGCCATGGTCCAATGAGCATACTAAAGCTGTCCAAAAGATAAAAGCTTTAGTCAAATCACTTCCCTGTTTAAGTCTTATCAATCCAAAAGCACATCTGATCGTAGAGACAGATGCATCAGACATTGGATATGGAGGAATCCTAAAACAGTGTCTTGATAAGAGAGAATCAATTATCCGATTCCATTCAGGAATTTGGAACGACACCCAAAAGAATTACTCAACAGTCAAAAAAGAGTTACTAGCTATAGTACTCTGTGTTCAAAAATTTCAAGGAGATTTGATAAACAAAAAGTTTACCATCAAAACTGATTCTCAAGCTTCAAAATTCGTTTTAGAAAAAGATGTTAAAAATCTTGTTTCAAAACAAATCTTTGCCAGATGGCAAGCAATTCTTTCATGCTTTGATTTCAAAACTTTGCCTATAAAAGGAACTGAAAACCCTCTTGCAGATTATCTCTCAAGGGAGTTTCTAACTCCAAAACTCTCTCCTCTCTCTCTCCCTTCTGCCAAAGAAAAGAAAAAAGAGTGAATGAGTGAAGCAAGAGGCAGAGCCTCCTCCTCAAGGGGCAGTCGCCCAACTTCTTCTTCCTCTGCACCTCCTCCCATGAGTGCAGACCAATATGCAATGGAATTAGGGTTTACTCCGGTAACCCGTTCCAGATCAAGGCAAGGCGGTATACGCCCTATGCCTCCAATAGAGTCTTCTACTCCACCTCCACGGCCTTCGGCCAACCTCGTCCGTCCTTCAGGCGGAGTCGTTCAACTGAGACCTCCTGTCTCTCCCTCCTCAGTCATGGGATCATCAATCCCATCCTCTTCAACCTACTCTGCGGCGGTGACACCGGAAAAGAGGTTTGTACCTCGCCCAGAGATCAAAGGTTATTTTCAAAAATCCCAGGTTATCTATGAACCCATCATAGAACCTGAATTTCAAGGTCTCAATCTTGAAGAGACCGTTTCAAACATGTATCCTACAGGCTTCAATTTCATGCCTGAGAATCTTAACAAAACTCGTACCTTCTATGAGTTTATCCTAGTTGACACTAAGTCAACTGAGAGTACTCATATTCCAGACAAAAACGATCCATCAACGATCGCTTATTCCAAATTAAAAATATTCAAAGCCTTGAATCCGACCCACTGGAATCAAGGACTGTACACAGACAAATCCTTTTCAAAACCTTTCGTTCCACAAACATATTCATATCGGGACTACATAAGAGCCTGGTATAATGTTATGTGGTATTCAAACTATAAGCATTCTTGGTTCATTTCTTTCTGCCAAAATGCTTACAAAATCACATTTCCACTGTGGTTTATTCAATGGTGGAATACATTCGGTCTTTCGAATGATATTTTACCAACACCCTTGCAAGAATCATATTATCACTTTGCAAGGAACATTCAAAAGACAGCGTTTCATAACTCAATGAGATTCTGTCTATATTTTCAAATTCCATGGATTTTTTGCTGGAACTTCTCGACCAGCAATCAACCTCAGTACAAAACAGTCACCAAGATCCTAAAGATCAAATGGTGGGATAAATTCAATTTCCAGAACGCAACCCTCAACAAAGTTAAAGAGTGGTTTGCAGCGAATGGATATCTTCAGGATATCGACATCAAGAGAAACGCAGAGTTTCTCAATGACAAATCAAAGCTCCTTGCAGCTCTAGCGCAGACCACATCTGATGCAGATTTCCAAAGAATTCTCCAGATGGCGGCTTCAAGCGCGTCCCCAGCTTCTTCTGCTCAAGGAGAAGACGAAGATCCGGATTACGATCTGGACGACCCATTCCTCGACTCACAACCCATGTGAGCTCCGAGTCAAATAATCCTGTTTCACATAGAATCAGTCAGCATTTCAGGAATTCTTCAAAAGGAAGTAATTCCGTCAATAAAAAAAAAAAAAAAAAAAAAAAGTGTTGTAAATTCTCTTCTTTAGAACTAAAAGGTGTAAACTCTGTAATTATTCCAGTTTGCACTGTAAATACATTTCTGCCAAAGCACAGCCTTAGAAGATGAAGCAGCAGTACGATCAAGATACAAGACTTCGTCCCAATGAGAGTTCTTTAGGTGGTCTTGACGACACATGGTCCAAACTTTACTCCGTTCAAGTTTTTGAGAGCTCGGAACCCAAAGTCCGTCCCAATGAGAGTTTTTCATCTAGTTTGGACGAAGTTGGTCCAAAATTTTCTCCATTTGAGTTTCGAGACAGTTTCGAACTCAAACTTCCTCCCAATGAGAGTTCTTTAGGTGGTTTGGACGACACATGGTCAAAACTTAACTCTGTTTAAGTTTTTGAGAGCTCGGAACCCAAAGTTCGTCCAAATGGGAGTTTTCCATCTAGTTTGGACGAAGTGGGTCCAAACTTTGCTTTGTTTGAGTTTCGAGAGAGTTTGGAACTTAAAGTTCGTCCTTACGAGAGTTCTTTAGGTGTTTTGGACTACACATGGTCCAAACTTTACTCGGTTTAAGTTTTTGACAGCTCGGAACCCAAAGTTCGTCCCAATGAGAGTTTTTCATCTAGTTTGGACGACGTTGGTCCAAACTTTGCTCCATTTGAGTTTCGAGAGAGTTTGTAACTCAAACTTCATCCCAATGAGAGTTCTTTAGGTGGTCTTGACGAGACATGGTCCAAACTTTACTCCGTTTAAGTTTTTGAGAGCTCGGAACCCAAAGTTCGTCCCAAAGAGAGTTTTTCATCTAGTTTTGACGAAGTTGGTCCAAACTTTGCTCCATTTGAGTTTCGAGAGAGTTTGGAACTCAAACTTCGTCCCAATGAGAGTTCTCTAGGTGGTCTTGACGACACATGGTCCAAAATTTACTCCGTTTAAGTTTTTGAGAGCTCGGAACCCAAAGTTCGTCCCAATGAGAGTTTTTCATCTAGTTTGGACGAAGTTGGTCCAAAATTTTCTCCATTTGAGTTTCGAGAGAGTTTGGAACTCAAAGTTCGTCCCTACGAGAGTTCTTTAGGTGTTTTGGACGACACATGGTCCAAACTTTACTCCGTTAAAGTTTTTGAGAGCTCGGAACCCAAAGTTCGTCCCGATGAGAGTTTTTCATCTAGTTTGGACGAAGTTGGTCCAAACTTTGCTCCATTTGAGTTTCGAGAGAGTTTGGAACTCAAACTTCGTCCCAATGAGAGTTCTTTAGGTGGTCTTGCGACACATGGTCCAAACTTTACTCGGTTTAAGTTTTTGAGAGCTCGGAACCCAAAGTTCGTCCCAATGAGAGTTTTTCATCTAGTTTGGACGAAGTTGGTCCAAACTTTGCTCCATTTGAGTTTCGAGAGAGTTTGGAACACAAACTTCGTCCTAATGAGAGTTCTTTAGGTGGTCTTGACGACACATGGTCCAAACTTTACTCCGTTTATGTTTTTGAGACCTCGGAACCCAAAGTTCGTCCCAATGAGAATTTTTCATCTAGTTTGGACGAAGTTTGTCCTAACTTTGCTCCATTTGAGTTTCGAGAGAGTTTGGAACTCAAACTTCGTCCCAATGAGAGTTCTTTAGGTGGTCTTGACGACACATGGTCCAAACTTTACTCCGTTCAAGTTTTTGAGAGCTCGGAACCCAAAGTCCGTCCCAATGAGAGTTTTTCATCTAGTTTGGACGAAGTTGGTCCAAAGTTTGGTCCGATTGAGTTTCGAGACAGTGTCGAACTCAAACTTCCTCCCAATTAGAGTTCTTTAGGTGGTTTGGACGACACATGGTCCAAACTTTACTCTGTTTAAGTTTTTGAGAGCTCGGAACCCAAAGTTCGTCCAAATGTGAGTTTTCCATCTTGTTTGGACGACGTGGGTCCCAACTTTTCTTTGTTTGAGTTTCGAGAGAGTTTGGAACTCAAGGTTCGTCCTTACGAGAGTTCCTTAGGTGTTTTGGACGACACATGGTCCAAAATTTACTCCGTTTAAGTTTTTGAAAGCTCGGAACCCAAAGTTCGTCCCAATGAGAGTTTTTCATCTAGTTTGGACGAAGTTGGTCCAAACCTTTCTCCATTTGAGTTTCGAGAGAGTTTGGAACTCAAAGTTCGTCCCTACGAGAGTTCTTTTGGTGTTTTGGACGACACATGGTCCAAACTTTACTCCGTTAAAGTTTTTGAGAGCTTGGAACCCAAAGTTCGTCCCAATGAGAGTTTTTCATCTAGTTTGGACGAAGTTGGTCCAAACTTTGGTCCGTTTGAGTTTCGAGAGTTTGGAACTCAAAGTTCGTCTGAATGAGAGTTCTTTAGGTGGTTTGGACGACACATGGTCCAAACTTTACTTCCGTTAAGTTTTTGAGAACTCGGAACCCAAAGTTTGTCCCAATGAGAGTTTTTCATCTAGTTTTGACGAAGTTGGTCCAAACTTTGCTCCGTTTGAGTTTCGAGAGAGTTTGGAACTCAAACTTCGTCCCAATGAGAGTTCTTTAGGTGGTCTTGCGACACATGGTCCAAACTTTACTCCGTTTATGTTTTTGAGAGCTCGGACCCCAAAGTCCGTCCCAATAAGAGTTTTTCATCTAGTTTGGACGAAGTTGGTCCAAACTTTGCTCCGTTTGAGTTTCGAGAGATTTTGGAACTCAAACTTCCACCGAATGAGAGTTTTTTAGGTGGTTTGGACGACACATGGTCCAAACTCTTCTCCGTTTGAGTTTTTGAGAGCTCGGAACCCAAAGTTAGTCCCAATGAGATTTTTTCATCTAGTTTGGACGAATTTGGTCCAAACTTTTGCGCCGTTTGAGTTTCGAGAGAGTTTGGAACTCAAAGTTCGTCCCTACGAGAGTTCTTTAGGTGTTTTGGACGACACATGGTCCAAACTTTACTCCGTTTAAGTTTTTGAGAGCTCGGAACCCAAAGTTCGTCCCAATGAGAGTTTTTCATCTAGTTCTGACGACGTTGGTCCAAGCTTTGCTCCATTTGAGTTTCGAGAGAGTTTGGAACTCAAACTTCGTCCCAATGAGAGTTCTTTAGGTGGTCTTGACGACACATGGTCAAAACTTTACTCCGTTTAAGTTTTTGAGAGCTCGGAACCCAAAGTCCGTCCCAATGAGAGTTTTTCATCTAGTTTGGACGAAGTTGGTCCAAAGTTTGCTTCGATTGATTTTCGAGACAGTTTCGAACTCAAACTTCCTCCCAATGAAGTTCTTTAGGTGGTTTGGACGACACATGGTCCAAACTTTACTCTGTTTAAGTTATTGAGAGCTCGGAACCCAAAGTTCGTCAAAATGTGAGTTTTCAATCTAGTTTGGACGAAGTGGGTCCAAACTTGTCTTTGTTTGAGTTTCGAGAGAGTTTGAAACTCAAAGTTCGTCCTTACGAGAGTTCTTTAGGTGTTTTGGACGACACATGGTCCAAACTTTACTCCGTTTAAGTTTTTGAGAGCTCGGAAACCAAAGTTCGTCCCAATGAAAGTTTTTCATCTAGTTTGGACGAAGTTGGTCCAAACTTTGCTCCATTTGAGTTTCGAGAGAGTTTGGAACTCAAACTTCGTCCCAATGAGAGTTCTTTAGGTGGTCTTGACGACACATGCTCCAAACTTTACTCCGTTTAAGTTTTTGAGAGCTCAGAACCCAAAGTTCGTCCCAAAGAGAGTTTTTAATCTAGTTTTGACGAAGTTGGTCCAAACTTTGCTCCATTTGAGTTTCGAGAGAGTTTGGAACTCAAACTTCGTCCCAATGAGAGTTCTTTAGGTGGTCTTGACGACACATGGTCCAAAATTTACTCCGTTTAAGTTTTTGAGAGCTCGGAACCCAAAGTTCGTCCCAATGAGAGTTTTTCATCTAGTTTGGACGAAGTTTGTCCAAACTTTGCTACATTTGAGTTTCGAGAGAGTTTGGAACTCAAACTTCGTCCTAATGAGAGTTCTTTAGGTGGTCTTGACGACACATGGTCCAAACATTACTCCGTTTATGTTTTTGAGACCTCGGAACCCAAAGTTCGTCCCAATGAGAGTTTTTCATCTAGTTTGGACGAAGTTGGTCTTAACTTTGCTCCATTTGAGTTTCGAGAGAGTTTGGAACTCAAATTCGTCCCAATGAGAGTTCTTTAGGTGGTCTTGACGACACATGGTCCAAACTTTACTCCGTTCATGTTTTTGAGAGCTCGGAACCCAAAGTCCGTCCCAATGAGAGTTTTTCATCTAGTTTGGACGAAGTTGGTCCAAAGTTTGCTCCGATTGAGTTTCGAGACAGTGTCGAACTCAAACTTCCTCCCAATTAGAGTTCTTTAGGTGGTTTGGACGACACATGGTCCAAACTTTACTCTGTTTAAGTTTTTGAGAGCTCGGAACCCAAAGTTCGTCCCAATGAGAGTTTTTCATCTAGTTTGGACGATGTTGGTCCAAACTTTTCTCCATTTGAGTTTCGAGAGAGTTTGGAACTCAAAGTTCGTCCCTACGAGAGTTCTTTAGGTTTTTTGGACGACACATGGTCCAAACTTTACTCCGTTAAAGTTTTTGAGAGCTCGGAACCCAAAGTTCGTCCCAATGAGAGTTTTTCATCTAGTTTGGACGAAGTTGGTGCAAACTTTGCTCCATTTGAGTTTCGAGAGAGTTTGGAACTCAAACTTCGTCCCAATGAGAGTTCTTTAGGTGGTCTTGACGACACATGGTCAAAACTTTACTCCGTTTAAGTTTTTGAGAGCTCGGAACCCAAAGTCCGTCCCAATGAGAGTTTTTCATCTAGTTTGGACGAAGTTGGTCCAAACTTTGCTCCATTTGAGTTTCGAGAGTTTGGAACTCAAACTTCGTCCCAATGATAGTTCTTTAGGTGGTCTTGACGACACATGGTCCAAAATTTACTCCGTTTAAGTTTTAGAGAGCTCGGAACCCTAAGTTCGTCCCAATGAGAGTTTTTCATCTAGTTTGGACGAAGTTGGTCCAAACTTTTCTCCATTTGAGTTTCGAGAGAGTTTGGAACTCAAAGTTCGTCCCTACGACAGTTCTTTTGGTGTTTTGGACGACACATGGTCCAAACTTTACTCCGTTAAAGTTTTTGAGAGCTTGGAACCCAAAGTTCGTCCCAATGAGAGTTTTTCATCTAGTTTGGACGAAGTTGGTCCAAACTTTGGTCCGTTTGAGTTTCGAGAGAGTTTGGAATTCAAACTTCGTCCCAATGAGAGTTCTTTAGGTGGTCTTGCGACACATGGTCCAAACTTTATTCCGTTTATGTTTTTGAGAGCTCGGACCCCAAAGTCCAGCCCAATAAGAGTTTTTCATCTAGTTTGGACGAAGTTGGTCCAAACTTTGCTCCGTTTGAGTTTCGAGAGAGTTTGGAACTCAAACTTCCACCGAATGAGAGTTCTTTAGGTGGTTTGGACGACATATGGTCCAAACTCTACTCCGTTTGAGTTTTTGAGAGCTCGGAACCCAAAGTTAGTCCCAATGAGATTTTTTCATCTAGTTTGGACGAATTTGGTCCAAACTTTTGCTTCGTTTGAGTTTCGAGAGAGTTTGGAACTCAAAGTTCGTCCCTACGAGAGTTCTTTAGGTGTTTTGGACGACACATGGTCCAAACTTTACTCCGTTTAAGTTTTTGAGAGCTCGGAACCCAAAGTTCGTCCCAATGAGAGTTTTTCATCTAGTTTGGACGAAGTTGGTCCAAACTTTGCTCCATTTGAGTTTCGAGAGAGTTTGGAACTCAAACTTCGTCCCAATGAGAGTTCTTTAGGTGGTCTTGACGACACATGGTCAAAACTTTACTCCGTTTAAGTTTTTGAGAGCTCGGAACCCAAGGTCCGTCCCAATGAGAGTTTTTCATCTAGTTTGGACGAAGTTGGTCCAAAGTTTGCTCCGATTGATTTTCGAGAAAGTTTCGAACTCAAACTTCCTCCCAATGAGAGTTCTTTAGGTGGTTTGGACGACATATGGTCCAAACTTTACTCTGTTTAAGTTTTTGAGAGCTCGGAACCCAAAGCTCGTCCAAATGTGAGTTTTCAATCTAGTTTGGACGAAGTGGGTCCAAACTTTGCTTTGTTTGAGTTTCGAGAGAGTTTGGAACTCAAAGTTCGTCCTTACGAGAGTTCTTTAGGTGTTTTGGACGACACATGGTCCAAACTTTACTCTGTTTAAGTTTTTGAGAGCTCGGAACCCAAAGTTCGTCCCAATGAGAGTTTTTCATCTAGTTTGGACGAAGTTGGTCCAAACTTTGCTCCATTTGAGTTTCGAGAGAGTTTGGAACTCAAACTTCGTCCCAATGAGAGTTCTTTAGGTGGTCTTGACGACACATGCTCCAAACTTTACTCCGTTTAAGTTTTTGAGAGCTCAGAACCCAAAGTTCGTCCCAAAGAGAGTTTTTCATCTAGTTTTGACGAAGTTGGTCCAAACTTTGCTCCATTTGAGTTTCGAGAGTGATACGAATCGAGGTGTCTTAATCAAGCTACAATAAACCAAGATGCTTACAAACTTTAGAGTTAGCTTTTTGGAAGATGATTCTCGGATTTATGGCATATTTATTGTAATTTTCAGTTTTAAAGTTGTGTTTTTAATATTTTAAGTTACTTTTAAGTTAGTGGTCATTATAGCATTGATGGGGATGAAAGTTAAACCCTTCATATGACCATAGGTTATGTTTGAAGGCTATAAATAGCCATCTATGTAGTTGCTTTGAGGGAAGATTAGTTTTGATGGAATTTCAATGAAAATGAAGTCTTTTGAGCCTAAAGGCCATGAGCAACTTTGCATATCTTGTGTTTAGATTTGCATGCTAGGATCATTCAAGTAGCGTTGATCAAACTACTTGTGGAGTGATTCGAATCTCGAGTTTAGAAACGAGTTTTCTCTACTCTTGATCTTGATCGTCAAGGTAATACCGTTCTATCTTCTTCCTTGGGATGAAATCATCTTGTTTTGGGGGTCTTAGCATTTGAGATCTAGGGGTTTGCATAACCATAAGGGTTCTTAGATCCAATTGGCTCGGGCTGTCATATCATTTTGGTATCAGCGCTGCTTTGTGACGTATCAGAGAGAGTTTGGAACTCAAACTTCGTCCCAATGAGAGTTCTTTAGGTTGTCTTGACGACACATGGTCCGTTTGAGTTTGGACGAAGTTGATCAAAACTTTGCTCCGTTTGAGTTTCGAGTGAGTTTGGAACTCAAACTTCGTCCCAATGAAAGTTCTTTAGGTGGTTTGGATGACACATGGTCCAAACTTTACTCTGTTTAAGTTTTTGAGCGCTCAGAACCCAAAGTTTTTCCACATCTGAGTTTTCTATCTAGTTTGGACGAAGTTGGTCCAAACTTTGCTCCGTTTGAGTTTCGAGAGAGTTTGGAACTCAAACTTCGTCTAAATGAGAGTTCTTTAGGTTGTCTTGACGACACATGGTCCAAACTTTACACCGTTTAAGTTTTTGAGAGCTCGGAACCCAAAGTCCGTCCCAATAAGAGTTTTTCATCTAGTTTGGACGAAGTTGGTCCAAACTTTGCTCCGTTTCAGTTTCGAGAGAGTTTGGAACTCAAACTTCCACCGAATGAGAGTTCTTTAGGTGGTTTGGACGACACATGGTCCAAACTCTACTCCGTTTGAGTTTTTGAGAGCTCGGAACCCAAAGTTAGTCCCAATGAGAGTTTTTCATCTAGTTTGGACGAATTTGGTCCAAACTTTGCTCCGTTTGAGTTTCGAGAGAGTTTGGAACTCAAAGTTCATCCCTACGAGAGTTCTTTAGGTGTTTTGGACGACACATGGTCCAAACTTTACTCCGTTTAAGTTTTTGAGAGCTCGGAACCCAAAGTTCGTCCCAACGAGAGTTTTTAATTGAGTTTGGACGAAGTTGATCATAACTTTGCTCCGTTTGAGTTTCGAGTGAGTTTGGAACTCAAACTTCGTCCCAATGAAAGTTCTTTAGGTGGTTTGGACGACACATGGTCCAAACTTTACTCTGTTTAAGTTTTTGAGAGCTCAGAACCCAAAGTTCGTCCACATATGACTTTTCTATCTAGTTTGGACGAAGTTGGTCCAAACTTTGCTCCGTTTGAGTTTCTGAGAGAGTTTGGAACTCAAACTTCGTCTAAATGAGAGTGCTTTAGGTGGTCTTGACGACACATGGTCCAAATTTACTCCGTTTAAGTTTTTGAGAGCTCGGTACCCAAAGTCCGTCCCAATAAGAGTTTTTCATCTAGTTTGGACGAAAGTTGTCCAAACTTTGCTCCGTTTGAGTTTCGAGATAGTTTGGAACTCAAACTTCCACCGAATGAGAGTTCTTTAGGTGGTTTGGACGACACATGGTCCAAACTCTACTCCGTTTGAGTTTTTGAGAGCTCGAAACCAAAAGTTAGTCCCAATGAGAGTTTTTCATCTAGTTTGGACGAATTTAGTCCAAACATTGCTCTGTTTGAGTTTCGAGAGAGTTTGGAACTCAAAGTTCGTCCCTACGAGAGTTCTCTAGGTGTTTTGGACGACACATGGTCCAAACTTTACTCCGTTTAAGTTTTTGAGAGCTCGGAACCCAAAGTTCATCCCAATGAGAGTTTTTCATCTAGTTTGGACGAAGTTGGTCCAAACTTTGCTCCATTTGAGTTTCGAGAGAGTTTGGAACTCAAACTTCGTCCCAATGAGAGTTCTTTAGGTGGTCTTGACGACACATGGTCCAAACTTTACTCCGTTTAAGTTTTTGAGAGCTCGGAACCATAAGTTCGTCCCAATGAGAGTTTTTCATCTAGTTTGGACGAAGTTGGTCCAAACTTTGCTCCATTTGAGTTTCGAGAGAGTTTGGAACTCAAAGTTCATCCCTACGAGAGTTCTTTAGGTGTTTTGGACGACACATGGTCCAAACTTTACTCCGTTAAAGTTTTTGAGAGCTCGGAACCCAAAGTTCGTCCCAATGAGAGTTTTTCATCTAGTTTGGACGAAGTTGGTCGTAACTTTGCTCCATTTGAGTTTCGAGAGAGTTTGGAACTCAAACTTCGTCCCAATGAGAGTTCTTTAGGTGGTCTTGACGACACATGTTCCAAACTTTACTCCGTTTAAGTTTTTGAGAGCTCAGAACCCAAAGTCCGTCCCAATGAGAGTTTTTCATCTAGTTTGGACGAAGTTGGTCCAAAGTTTGCTCCGATTGAGTTTCGAGACAGTTTCGAACTCAAACTTCCTCCCAATGAGAGTTCTTTAGGTGGTTTGGACGACACATGGTCCAAACTGTACTCTGTTTAAGTTTTTGAGAGCTCGGAACCCAAAGTTTGTCCAAATGTGAGTTTTCCATCTAGTTTGGACGAAGTGGGTCCAAACTTTGCTTTGTTTGAGTTTCGGAGAGTTTGGAACTAAAAGTTCGGCCCAATGAAAGTTCTTTATGTGGTTTGGATGACACATGGTCCAAACTTTACTCCGTTTAAGTTTTTGAGAGCTCGGAACCCAAAGTTCGTCCCAATGACAGTTTTTCATCTAGTTTCGACGAAGTTGATCAAAACTTCTCCCCGTTTGAGTTTCGAGAGAGTTTGGAACTCAAACTTCGTCCCAATGAAAGTTCTTTAGGTGGTTTGGACGACACATGGTCCAAACTTTACTCTGTTTAAGTTTTTGAGAGCTCAGAAACCAAAGCTCGTCCACATATGAGTTTTCTATCTACTTTGGATGAAGTTGGTCCAAACTTTGCTCCGTTTGAGTTTCGAGAGAGTTTGGAACTCAAACTTCGTCTAAATGAGAGTTCTTTAGGTTGTCTTGACGACACATGGTCCAAACTTTACTCCGTTTAAGTTTTTGAGAGCTCGGAACCCAAAGTCCGTCCCAATAAGAGTTTTTCATCTAGTTTGGACGAAGTTGGTCCAAACTTTGCTCCGTTTGAGTTTCGAGAGAGTTTGGAACTCAAACTTCCACCGAATGAGAGTTCTTTAGGTGGTTTGGATGACACATGGTCCAAACTCTACTCCGTTTGAGTTTTTGAGAGCTCGGAACCCAAAGTTAGTCCCAATGAGAGTTTTTCATCTAGTTTGGACGAATTTGGTCCAAACTTTGCTCCGTTTGAGTTTCGAGAGAGTTTGGAACTCAAAGTTCGTCCCTACGAGAGTTCTTTAGGTGTTTTTGACGACACATGGTCCAAACTTTACTCCGTTTAAGTTTTTGAGAGCTCGGAACCCAAAGTTCGTCCCAACGAGAGTTTTTCATCTAGTTTGGACGAAGTTGATCCAAACTTTGCTCCGTTTGAGTTTAGAAAGAGTTTGGAACTCAAACTTCGTCCCAATGAAAGTTCTTTAGGTGGTTTGGATGACACATGGTCCAAACTCTACTCCGTTTGAGTTTTTGAGAGCTCGGAACCCAAAGTTAGTCCCAATGAGAGTTTTTCATCTAGTTTGGACGAATTTGGTCCAAACTTTGCTCCGTTTGAGTTTCGAGAGAGTTTGGAACTCAAAGTTCGTCCCTACGAGAGTTCTTTAGGTGTTTTTGACGACACATGGTCCAAACTTTACTCCGTTTAAGTTTTTGAGAGCTCGGAACCCAAAGTTCGTCCCAACGAGAGTTTTTCATCTAGTTTGGACGAAGTTGATCCAAACTTTGCTCCGTTTGAGTTTAGAAAGAGTTTGGAACTCAAACTTCGTCCCAATGAAAGTTCTTTAGGTGGTTTGGACGACACATGGTCCAAACTTTACTCTGTTTAAGTTTTTGAGAGCTCAGAACCCAAAGTTCGTCCACATATGAGTTTTCTATCTAGTTAGGACGAAGTTGGTCCAAACTTTGCTCCGTTTGAGTTTCGAGAGAGTTTGGAACTCAAACTTCTTCTAAATGAGAGTTCTTTAGGTGGTCTTGACGACACATGGTCCAAACTTTACTCCGTTTCAGTTTTTGAGAGCTCGGAACCCATAGTCCGTCCCAATAAGAGTTTTTCATCTAGTTTGGACGAAGGTTGTCCAAACTTTGCTGCGTTTGAGTTTCGAGAGAGTTTGGAACTCAAACTTCCACCGAATGAGAGTTCTTTAGGTGGTTTGGATGACACATGGTCCAAACTCTACTCCGTTTGAGTTTTTGAGAGCTCGGAACCCAAAGTTAGTCCCAATGAGAGTTTTTCATCTAGTTTGGACGAATTTGGTCCAAACTTTGCTCCGTTTGAGTTTCGAGAGAGTTTGGAACTCAAAGTTCGTCCCTACGAGAGTTCTTTAGGTGTTTTGGACGACACATGGTCCAAACTTTACTCCGTTTAAGTTTTTGAGAGCTCGGAACCCAAAGTTCGTCCCAACGAGAGTTTTTCATCTAGTTTGGACGAAGTTGATCATAACTTTGCTCCGTTTGAGTTTCGAGTGAGTTTGGAACTCAAACTTCGTCCCAATGAAAGTTCTTTAGGTGGTTTGGACGACACATGGTCCAAATTTTACTCTGTTTAAGTTTTTGAGAGCTCAGAACCCAAAGTTCGTCCACATATGAGTTTTCTATCTAGTTTGGACGATGTTGGTCCAAACTTTGCTCCGTTTGAGTTTCGAGAGAGTTTGGAAGTCAAACTTCGTCTAAATGAGAGTGCTTTAGGTGGTCTTGACGACACATGGTCCAAACTTTACTCCGTTTAAGTTTTTGAGAGCTCGGTACCCAAAGTCCGTCCCAATAAGAGTTTTTCATCTAGTTTGGACGAAGGTTGTCCAAACTTTGCTGCGTTTGAGTTTCGAGAGAGTTTGGAACTCAAACTTCCACCGAATGAGAGTTTTTTAGGTGGTTTGGACGACACATGGTCCAAACTCTACTCCGTTTGAGTTTTTGAGAGCTCGGAACCCAAAGTTAGTCCCAATGAGAGTTTTTCATCTAGTTTGGACGAATTTGGTCCAAACATTGCTCCGTTTGAGTTTCGAGAGAGTTTGGAACTCAAAGTTCGTCCCTACGAGAGTTCTCTAGGTGTTTTGGACGACACATGGTCCAAACTTTACTCCGTTTAAGTTTTTGAGAGCTCGGAACCCAAAGTTCGTCCCAATGAGAGTTTTTCATCTAGTTTGGACGAAGTTGGTCCAAACTTTTCTCCATTTGAGTTTCGAGAGAGTTTGGAACTCAAACTTCGTCCCAATGAGAGTTCTTTAGGTGGTCTTGACGACACATGGTCCAAACTTTACTCCGTTTAAGTTTTTGAGTGCTCGGAACTCAAAGTGATACGAACCGAGGTGTCTTAATCAAGCTACAATAAACCAAAATGGTTACAAACTTTAGAGTTAGCTTTTTGGAAGATGAATCTCGTATTTAAGGCATTTTTATTGTAATTTTCAGTTTTAAAGTTGTGTTTTTAATGTTTTAACTTATTATTTAGTTAGTGGTCATTATAGCATTGATGGGCATGAAGGTTACAACCTTTCATATGCCAATAAGTTGTGTTTGAAGGCTATAAATAGCCATCTATGTTGTTGCTTTGAGAGAATAATAGTTTGGATGGAATTTCAATGAAAATGAAGTCTTTTGAGCCTAAAGGCCATGAGCAACTTTGCATATCTTGTGTTTAGATTTGCATGCTAGGATCATTCAATAGCGTTGATCAAACTACTTGTGGAGTGATTCGAATCTCGAGTTTAGAAACGAGTTTTCTCTACTCTTGATCTTGATCGTCAAGGTAAATCCGTTCTATCTTCTTCCTCGGGATGAAATCATCTTGTTTTGGGGGTCTTAGCATTTGAGATCTAGGGGTTTGCATTACCATAAGGGTTCTTAGATCCAATTGGCTCGGGCTGTCATATCATTTTGGTATCAGAGCTGCTTTGTCATATTATTTTGGTATCAGAGCTTTATGTTCTAGATCAGATATATGTTTCCGCTGTTGCATTTCTTTTCTTGTTCTTCATTCTGAATTTTTTTTGTTCTTATTGTTCATATGTTTGCAATCTGTCCAAAAATATAAAACCGAAAAAAGTGTCATTTCCGTTCGTCATTTCGTATTCTTGTCTTCTGCAAGCTTGTAGATCTTAATCTGATCTTCAACTTTGTCTTCTATGAGATCTTGAGATTCGGTGTGCTTCATATAGAAAATCGGTCATTTTGATAATATATTCTGGAAAATCCGAGAAGGCCAAAATTGTTCATTTTCTTTACTTCTTGTCACTTTGCTATAAAAGTGTGTTAGATCTGAATTGGTTGATGATTAAACTCTCCTTTGTGTTAGGATCTGACTATTGGTATCCATTGGCTTTAGTTACATGTTGAATTTGCCAAATTAATTAGCCACTTGCCATAAATTTGGGAGTTACAAACTTTTCACATTCAAATTTCCAGCCAATTTATTCAATGCCCATGATCTCTATTAATTTATGGATACTTATATTTAGAATTTCATTTCCATTTGACCTTTGATTTCTTTCTTGACTCGTTTCTTATTTGGTATTCATTTGACTCCATACTTAAGCTATTTTGATTGTGTTCTATGAGTGCTATCTATCACTTCAATGCAAACTTTGCTCATTGGCTCATGTGAGTGAGATTGAGAGTTGGTTGAGAGTGGATTTGTCTTTGAGTGAAAACACGTGAGGGAGTGCTTGTGAGGTCCATTTTCCTTGTCACTTTGCATTCTTTTGCAGCATGTTTCCAACAAGGAGTTCAAACAAATCCATGTTTCGTCAAACACAAAAACGTTGTGAGAAACACGTCCGTGATGATCCATTTCGGAAGGCTTTTCGTGAAAATATGGATGAAATGCATAAATCCATAAAGTACATGTCCGAATTAGCTCACGAATTGAAATTGCGGGATCAAGCAAGAGAGGCACAAATCACAAAATCCATTCAAGAAGAAGAAGATTGTTCCATGCCTCAAGATGATGTTTCAAATGATGACGTTGTTGTTGATGACGTGGTGACCAGCGAAGAAAGTGTGCAAACATATGTTGATCCTTCCTTTGAGACAAAAAGTGAGGAAAGTGAAAAGGAGAACGTTTGTGAGAAAGAAGCATTTGAGACTCATATAGAGACTAAAGAGAAAGAGAATTCAGTAATTAGAGTTTGTGAGAAGAATATTGTCTTGTATTCAAAAAGACACATCCAAGAACTTGTATCCGAAAAGACTTGCTTTCTAACGGGTGCACTTAAACCAAGTGTATATACTTTTTATAATGAGTTCTTGCAGGAAATTAAACTCCTTATTGAAAAGCAAGATCCAAAGCTTGTTTCAAATATGAGTCAAAGCCGACCACGAGGAAAGTGCAATACCAACAAGCTATGTAAGAAGAAATGCTCATATTTTTCTTCATCATTCATTCAAGGACGATGGTCAAGCGTGAAGAACTTAAGGAGAGCAAGAGTGCGAGATGCAAAAGATTTCAAGTTTGCACTACAAGGGGATCCTTGGATTCGAGAACGAATCCTCTTGAAGAAGGGGAGGATAATACGAACCGAGGTGTCTTAATCAAGCTACAATAAACCAAAATGGTTACAAACTTTAGAGTTAGCTTTTTGGAAGATGAATTTCGTATTTAAGGCATTTTTATTGTAATTTTCAGTTTTAAAGTTGTGTTTTTAATGTTTTAACTTATTATTTAGTTAGTGGTCATTATAGCATTGATGGGCATGAAGGTTACAACCTTTCATATGCCAATAAGTTGTGATTGAAGGCTATAAATAGCCATCTATGTTGTTGCTTTGAGAGAAGAATAGTTTGGATGGAATTTAGATGAAAATGAAGTCTTTTGAGCCTAAAGGCCATGAGCAACTTTGCATATCTTGTGTTTAGATTTGCATGCTAGGATCATTAGAGTAGCGTTGATCAAACTACTTGTGGAGTGATTCGAATCTCGAGTTTAGAAACGAGTTTTCTCTACTCTTGATCTTGATCGTCAAGGTAAATCCGTTCTATCTTCTTCCTTGGGATGAAATCATCTTGTTTTGGGGGTCTTAGCATTTGAGATCTAGGGGTTTGCATTACCATAAGGGTTCTTAGATCCAATTGGCTCGGGCTGTCATATCATTTTGGTATCAGAGCTGCTTTGTCATATCACAAAGTCCGTCCCAATGAGAGTTTTTCATCTAGTTTGGACGAAGTTGTTCCAAACTTTGCTCGGTTTGAGTTTCGAGAGAGTTTGGAACTCAAACTTCGCCCCAATGAAAGTTCTTTAGGTGGTTTTGACGACATATGGTCCAAACTTTACTCTGTTTAAGTTTTTGAGAGCTCAGAACACAAAGTTCGTCCACATATGAGTTTTCTATCTAGTTTGGACGAAGTTGGTCAAAACTTTGCTCCGTTTGAGTTTCCAAAGAGTTTGGAACTCAAACTTCGTCTAAATGAGAGTTCTTTAGGATGTCTTGACGACACATGGTCCAAACTTTATTCCGTTTAAGTTTTTGAGAGCACGGAACCCAAAGTCCGTCCCAATAAGAGTTTTTCATCTAGTTTGGACGAAGGTTGTCCAAACTTTGCTCCGTTTGATTTTCGAGAGAGTTTGGAACTCAAACTTCAACCGAATGAGAGATCTTTAGGTGGTTTGGACGACACATGGTCCAAACTCTACTCCGTTTGAGTTTTTGAGAGCTCGGAACCCAAAGTTAGTCCCAATGAGAGTTTTTCATCTAGTTTGGACGAATTTGGTCCAAACTTTGCTCCGTTTGAGTTTCGAGAGAGTTTGGAACTCAAAGTTCGTCCCTACGAGAGTTATTTAGGTGTTTTTGACGACACATGGTCCAAACTTTACTCCGTTTAAGTTTTTGAGAGCTCGGAACCCAAAGTTCGTCCCAACGAGAGTTTTTCATCTAGTTTGGACGAAGTTGATCCAAACTTTGCTCCGTTTGAGTTTAGAAAGAGTTTGGAACTCAAACTTCGTCCCAATGAAAGTTCTTTAGGTGGTTTGGACGACACATGGTCCAAACTTTACTCTGTTTAAGTTTTTGAGAGCTCAGAACCCAAAGTTCGTCCACATATGAGTTTTCTATCTAGTTAGGACGAAGTTGGTCCAAACTTTGCTCCGTTTGAGTTTCGAGAGAGTTTGGAACTCAAACTTCTTCTAAATGAGAGTTCTTTAGGTGGTCTTGACGACACATGGTCCAAACTTTACTCCGTTTCAGTTTTTGAGAGCTCGGAACCCATAGTCCGTCCCAATAAGAGTTTTTCATCTAGTTTGGACGAAGGTTGTCCAAACTTTGCTCCTTTGATTTTCGAGAGAGTTTGGAACTCAAACTTCCACCGAATGAGAGATCCTTAGGTGGTTTGGACGACACATGGTCCAAACTCTACTCCGTTTGAGTTTTTGAGAGCTCGGAACCCAAAGTTAGTCCCAATGAGAGTTTTTCATCTAGTTTGGACGAATTTGGTCCAAACTTTTCTCCGTTTGAGTTTCGAGAGAAATTGGAACTCAAAGTTCGTCCCTACGAGAGCTCGTTTGGTGTTTTGGACGACACATGGTCCAAACTTTACTCCGTTTAAGTTTTTGAGAGCTCGGAACCCAAAGTTCGTCCCAACGAGAGTTTTTCATCTAGTTTGGACGAAGTTGATCCAAACTTAGCTCCGTTTGAGTTTAGAAAGAGTTTGGAACTCAAACTTCGTCCCAATGAAAGTTCTTTAGGTGGTTTGGAGGACACATGGTCCAAAGTTTACTCTGTTTAAGTTTTTGAGAGCTCAGAACCCAAAGTTCGTCCACATATGAGTTTTCTATCTAGTTAGGACGAAGTTGGTGCAAACTTTGCTCCGTTTGAGTTTCGAGAGAGTTTGGAACTCAAACTTCGTCTAAATGAGAGTTCTTTAGGTGGTCTTGACGACACATGGTCCAAACTTTACTCCGTTTAAGTTTTTGAGAGCTCGGAACCCAAAGTCCGTCCCAATAAGAGTTTTTCATCTAGTTTGGACGAAGGTTGTCCAAACTTTGCTCCGTTTGATTTTCGAGAGACTTTGGAACTCAAACTTCCACCGAATGAGAGTTCTTTAGGTGGTTTGGACGACACATGGTCCAAACTCTACTCCGTTTGAGTTTTTGAGAGCTCGGAACCCAAAGTTAGTCCCAAAGAGAGTTTTTCATCTCGTTTGGACGAATTTTTTCCAAACTTTTCTCCATTTTAGTTTCGAGAGAGTTTGGAACTCAAACTTCGTCCGAATTAGAGTTCTTTAGGTGGTTTGAATGACACATGGTCCAAACTTTACTCCGTTTAAGTTTTTGAGAGCTTGGAACCCAAAGTTCTTCCCAATGAGAGTTTTTCATCTAGTTTGGACGAAGTTGGTCCAAACTTTGCTCCATTTGAGTTTCGAGAGAGTTTGGAACTCAAAGTTCGTCCCAATGATAGTTCTTTAGGTGGTTTGGACGACACATGGTCCAAACTTTACTCCGTTTAAGTTTTTGAGAGCTCGGAACCCAAAGTTCGTCCCAATGACAGTTTTTCATCTAGTTTGGACGAAGTTGGTCCAAACTTTGCTCCATTTGAATTTCGAGAGAGTTTGGAACTCAAAGTTCGTCCCAATTATAGTTCTTTAGGTTGTTTGGACGACACTTGGTCCAAACTTTACTCCGTTTAAGTTTTTGAGAGTTCGGAACCGAAATTTCGTCCCAATGAGAGTTTTTCACCTAGTTTGGATGAAGTTGGTCCAAACTTTGCTCCGTTTTAGTTTCGAGAGAGTTTGGAACTCAAAGTTCGTCCGAATGAGAGTTCTTTAGGTGGTTTGGATGACACATGGTTCAAAGTTTACTCTGTTTAAGTTTTTGAGAGCTTGGAACCCTAAGTTCGTCCCAATGAGAGTTTTTCATCTAGTTTGGACGAAGTTTGTCCAAACTTTGCTCCAATTTAGTTTTGAGAGAGTTTGGAACTCAAAGTTCGTCCCAATGATAGTTCTTTTGGTGGTTTGGACGACACATGGTCCAAACTTTACTCCATTTAAGTTTTTGAGAGCTCGGAACCCAAAGTTCGTCCCAATGAGAGTTTTTAATCCAGTTTGGACGAAGTTGGTCCAAACTTTTCTCCGTTTGAGTTTCGAGAGAGTTTGGAACTCAACGTTCGTCCGAATGAGAGTTCTTTAGGTGGTTTGGAGGACACATGGTCCAAACTTTACTCCGTTTAAATTTTTGGGAGCTCGAAACCCAAAGTTCGTCCCAATGAGAGTTTTCATCTAGTTTGGACGACGTTGGTCCAAACTTTGCTCCATTTGAGTTTCGAGAGAGTTTGGACCTCAAAGTTTGTCTGAATGATAGTCCTTGAGGTGGTGTGGACGACACATGGTCCAAACTTTACTCCGTTTAAGTTTTTGAGAGCTCGGAACCCAAAGTTCGTCCCAATGAGAGTTTTTCCTCTAGTTCGGACGACGTTGGTCCAAACTTTGCTCCATTTGAGTTTATAGAGAGTTTGGACCTCAAAGTTTGGCTGAATGATAGTCCTTTAGGTGGTGTGGACGACACATGGTCCAAACTTTACTCCGTTTAAGTTTTTGAGAGCTCGGAACCCAAAGTTCGTCCCAATGAGAGTTTTTCCTCTAGTTCGGACGAAGTTGGTCCAAACTTTGCTCCGTTTGAGTTTCGAGAGAATTTGGAACTCAAAGTTTGTTCGAATGAGAGTTCTTTAGGTGGTTTTGACGAGACATGGTCCAAACTTTACTTCCTTTAAGTTTTTGAGAGCTCGGAACCAGAAGTTCGTCCCAATGAGAGTTTTTCATCTAGTTTGCACGAAGTTGGTCCAAACTTTGCTCCATTTGAATTTCGAGAGAGTTTGGAACTCAAAGTTCGTCCCAATTATAGTTCTTTAGGTGGTTTCGACGACACATGGTCCAAACTTTACTCCGTTTAAGTTTTTGAGAGCTCGAAACCAAAAGTTCGTCCCAATGAGAGTTTTTCACCTAGTTTGGACGAAGTTGGTCCAAACTTTGCTCCGTTTTAGTATCGAGAGAGTTTGGAACTCAAACTTCCTCCCAATGAGAGTTCTTTCGGTGGTTTGGATGACACATGGTCCAAACTCTACTCTGTTTAAGTTTTTGAGAACTCGGAACCAGAAGTTCGTCCCAATGAGAGTTTTTCATCTAGTTTGCACGAAGTTGGTCCAAACTTTGCTCCGTTTTAGTATCGAGAGAGTTTTGAACTCAATGTTCGTCCGAAAGAGAGTTCTTTAGGTGGTTTGGACGACACATGGTCCAAACTTTACTCCGTTTAAGTTTTTGAGAGCTCGAAAACCAAAGTTCGTCCCGATGAGAGTTTTTCATCTAGTTTGGACGAACTTTGTCCAAACTTTTCTCCATTTTAGTTTCGAGAGAGTTTGGAACTCAAAGTTCGTCCCAATTATAATTCTTTAGGTGGTTTTGACGACACATGGTCCAAACTTTACTCCGTTTAAGTTTTTGAGACCTCGAAAACAAAAGTTCGTCCCTATGAGAGTTTTTCATCTAGTTTGGACGAAGTTTGTCCAAACTTTTCTCCATTTTAGTTTCGAGAGAGTTTGGAACTCAAAGTTCGTCCCAATGATAGTTCTTTAGGTGTTTTGGACGACACATGGTCCAAACTTTACTTTGTTTAAGTTTTTGAGAGCTCGGAACCCAAAGTTCGTCGCAATGAGAGTTTTTCATCTAGTTTGGACGATGTTGGTCCAAACTTTGCTCCATTTGAGTTTCGAGAGAGTTTGGAACTCAAAGTTCGTCCCAATGATAGTTCTTTAGGTGGTTTGGACGACACATGGTCCAAACTTTACTCCGTTTATGTTTTTTAGAGCTCGGAACCTAAAGTTCGTCCGAATGAGAGTTTTTCATCTAGTTTGGACGAAGTTGGTCCAAACTTTGCTCCTTTTGAATTTTGAGAGAGTTTGGAACTCAAAGTTCGTCCCAATTATAGTTCTTTAGGTGGTTTGGACGAATCATGGTCCAAACTTTACTCCGTTTAAGTTTTTGAGAGCTCGGAACCTAAAGTTCGTCCAAATGAGAGGTTTTCATCTAGTTTGGACGAAGTTTGTCCAAACTTTGCTCCGTTTGAGTTTCAAGAGAATTTGGAACTCAAACTTCCTCCCAATGAGAGTTCTTTAGGTGGTTTGGATGACACATGGTCTAAACTCTACTCTGTTTGAGTTTTTGAGAGCTCGGAACCCAAAGTTAGTCCCAATAAGAGTTTTTCATCTAGTTTGGACGAATCTGATCCAAACTTTGCTCCGTTTGAGTTTCGAGAGAGTTTGGAACTCAAACTTCGTCCCAATGAGAGTTCTTTAGGTGGTTTGGACGACACATGGTCCAAACTTTACTCTGTTTAAGTTTTTGAGAGCTCGGAACCCTAAGTTCGTCCCAATGAGAGTTTTTCATCTAGTTTGGACGAAGTTTGTCCAAACTTTGACCCATTTTAGTTTTCAGAGAGTTTGGAACTCAAAGTTCGTCCCAATGATAGTTCTTTAGGTGGTTTGGAAGACACATGGTCCAAACTTTACTCCATTTAAGTTTTTGAGAGCTCGGAACCCAAAGTTCGTCCCAATGAGAGTTTTTCATCTAGTTTGGACGAAGTTGGTCCAAACTTTTCTCCATTTGAGTTTCGAGAGAGTTTGGAACACAAAGTTCGTTTGAATGAGAGTTCTTTAAGTGGTTTGGACGACAAATGGTCCAAACAATACTCCGTTTAAATTTTTGAGAGCTCGGAACCCAAAGTTCGTCCCAATGAGAGTTTTTCATCTAGTTTGGACGATGTTGGTCCAAACTTTGCTCCATTTGAGTTTCGAGAGAGTTTGGAACACAAAGTTCGTTGGAATGATTGTTCTTTACGTGGTTTGGACGACAAATGGTCCAAACTTTACTCTGTTTAAGTTTTTGAGAGCTCAAAACCGAAAGTCCGTCCCAATTAGAGTTTTTCACCTAGTTTTGACGAAGTTGGTCCAAACTTTGCTCCGTTTTAGTATCGAGAGAGTTTGGAACGCAAAGTTCGTCCAAATGAGAGTTCTTTAGGTGGTTTGGACGACACATGGTCATAAGCGCCCAATATGCTTAAGTTTACAAAGCTAGAGGTCCTTCTAGGATCCTTGTAAACGAACACAAATAAGACAAACTTACCGAATGATTCCAACCAAGAGTTTAGTTAGAAGATGAATCACTCTTAGATCAAACTTAGAATCTATGATGGTCACTCAATGATCCTAAGACGACTCACTCCAGAATTAGATTGATCAAAACTAATCCAATGAATCGGTTGAACATCAAACCTAAAACAAGATTTGAAAGAAAAGATAACACCAAAAGGGTTGAATAAGCAAAAGCTTTTTAATGTTCGTCATCTTCAACTTCTTTTCAAATGACAAATTACATCCCTATTTATACTAAATGAAAAGACACCATGAAAGGACACAACCCTTCATCTATGTGGTCTAAATTCAACCCCTAACTTTTCAAATCCATGCATGAACCTTCATAAATACAAGTTCATGAATTCACAAGATACATAATACATTAAATATGTGAATGAATATGAATTTCTAGGTTCATTGTGTCTTTTGGTTGAATAGGTGCCTTTGTGAATCTTGAAAGGATCTAACTTTTCACCATAATAATTCCTTAAATTCGAGATTCATCTTCCAATCAGCATACTCTAAAGTTTGTAACCATTTTGGGTTCTTGTAGCTTGATTAAGACACCTCGGTTCGTATCACATGGTCCAAACTTTACTCCGTTTAAGTTTTTGAGAGCTCGAAACCCAAAGTTCGTCCCAATGAGAGTTTTTCATCTAGTTTGGACGAAGTTGGTCCAAACTTTGCTCCGTTTTAGTTTGGAGACAGTTTGGAACTAAAAGTTCATCCAAATGAGAGTTCTTTAGGTGGTTTGGAAGACCCATGATCCAAAGTTTACTCTGTTTAAGTTTTTGAGAGCTAGAAACCCAAAGTTCGTCCCAATGAGAGTTTTTAATCTAGTTTGGACGAAGTTGGTCCAAACTTTGCTCCGTTTGAGTTTCGAGAGAGTTTGGAACTCAAAGTTCGTCTGAATGAGAGTTCTTTAGGTGGTTTGGACGACCCATGGTCCAAAGTTTACTCTGTTTAAGTTTTTGAGAGCTCGGAACCCAAAGTTCGTCCCAATGAGAGTTTTTCATCTAGTTCGGACGAAGTTGGTCCAAACTTTGCTCCATTTGAGTTTCGAGAGAGTTTGGAACTCAAAGCTCGTTCGAATGAGAGTTCTTTAGGTGGTTTTGACGAGACATGGTCCAAACTTTACTTCCTTTAAGTTTTTGAGAGATCGGAACCCGAAGTTCGTCCCAGTGAGAGTTTTTCATCTACTTTGGACGATGTTGGTCCAAACTTTGCTCCATTTGAGTTTCGAGAGAGTTTGGAACTCAAAGTTCGTCTGAATGATAGTTCTTTAGGTGTTTTTGACGACACACGGTCCAAACTTTACTCCGTTTAAGTTTTTGAGAGCTCGGAACCCAAAGTTCGTCCCAATGAGAGTTTTTCATCTAGTTTGGACGAAGTTGGTCCAAACTTTGCTCCATTTGAGTTTTGAGAGTTTGGAACTCAAAGTTCGTCCCAATGATAGTTCTTTAGGTGGTTTGGACGACACATAGTCAAAACTTTACTCCGTTTAAGTTTTTGAGAGCTCGGAACCCAAAGTTCGTCCCAATGAGAGTTTTTCATCTAGTTCGGACGAAGTTGGTCCAAACTTTGCTCCGTTTGAGTTTCGAAAGAGTTTGGAACTCAAAGTTTGTCCTAAGGATTGGTCTTTAGGTGGTTTGGACGACACATGGTCCAAACTTTACTCCGTTTAAGTTTTTGAGAACTCCAGACCCAAAGTTCATCCCAATGGAACTCAAAGTTCGTCCCAATAATAGTTCTTTAGGTCGTTTGGACGACACATGGTCCAAACTTTACTCCGTTTAAGTTTTTGAGAACTCGGAACCCAAACTTCATCCCAATGAGAGTTTTTCATCTAGTTTGGACGAAGTTGGTCCAAACTTTGCTCCGTTTGAGGTTCGAGAGAGTTTTGAACTCAAAGTTCGTCCCAATAATAGTTCTTTAGGTGGTTTGGACGACACATGGTCCAAACTTTACTCCGTTTAAGTTTTTGAGAGCTCGGAACCCAAAGTTCGTCCCAATGAGAGTTTTTCATCTAGTTTGGACGAAGTTGATCCAAAATTTGCTCCGTTTGAGTTTCGAGAGAGTTTGGAACTCAAAGTTCGTCTGAATGAGAGTTCCTTATGTTGTTTACTCCGTTTAAGTTTTTGAGAGCTCGGAACCTAAAGTTCGTCGCAATGAGAGTTTTTCATCTAGTTTGGACGAAGTTGGTCCAAACTTTGCTCCGTTTGACTTTCGAGAGTTTGAACTCAATGTTCGTCCGAACGAGAGTTCTTTAGGTGGTTTGGACGACACATGGTCCAAACTTTACTTCGTTTAAGTTTTTGAGAACTCAGAACCCAAAGTTCGTCCCAATGAGAGTTTTTCATCTAGTTTGGACGAAGTTGGTCCAAACTTTGCTCCGTTTGAGGTTCGAGAGAGTTTGGAACTCAAAGTTCGTCCCAATAATAGTTCTTTAGGTCGTTTGGACGACACATGGGCCAAACTTTACTCCGTTTAAGTTTTTGAGAACTCGGAACCCAAAGTTCATCCCAATGAGAGTTTTTCATCTAGTTTGGACGAAGTTGGTCCAAACTTTGCTCCGTTTGAGGTTCGAGAGAGTTTTGAACTCAAAGTTCGTCCCAATAATAGTTCTTTAGGTGGTTTGGACGACACATGGTCAAAACTTTACTCCGTTTAAGTTTTTGAGAGCTCGGAACCTATAGTTCGTCGCAATGAGAGTTTTTCATCTAGTCTGGACGAAGGTTTGCTCCGTTTGACTTTCGAGAGTTTGGAAGTCAATGTTCGTCCGAATGAGAGTTGTTTAGGTGGTTTGGACGACACATTGTCCAAACTTTACTTCCTTTAAGTTTTTGAGAACTCGGAACCCAAAGTTCGTCCCAATGAGAGTTTTTCATCTAGTTTGGACGAAGTTGGTCCAAACTTATCTCCATTTGAGTTTCGAGAGAGTTTGGAACTCAAAGTTCGTCCGAATGAGAGTTCTTTAGGTGGTTTGGACGACACATTGTCCAAACTTTACTCCGTTTAAATTTTTGAGAGCTCGGACCCCAAAGTTCGTCCCAATGAGAGTTTTTCATCTAGTTTGGACGAAGTTGGTCCAAACTTTGCTCCGTTTGAGTTTCGAGAAAGTTTGGAACTCAAAGTTCGTCCGAATGAGAGTTCTTCATGTGGTTTGGACGACACATGGTCCAAACTTTACGCCGTTTAACTTTTTGAGAGCTCGGAACCCAAAGTTTGTCCCAATGAGAGTTTTTCATTTAGTTTGGACGAAGTTGGTCCAAACTTTGCTCCATTTGAGTTTCGAGAGAGTTTGCAACTCAAAGTTCGTCCCAATGATAGTTCTTTAGGTTGTTTGGACGACACATGGTCCAAACTTTACTCCGTTTAAGTTTTTGAGAGCTCGGACCCCAAAGTTCATCCCAATGAGAGTTTTTCATCTAGTTTGGACGAAATTGGTCCAAACTTTGCTCCGTTTGACTTTCGAGAGTTTGGAACTCAAAGTTCGTCCGAATGAGAGTTCCTTACGTTGTTTGGACGACACATGGTCCGAACTTTACCCCGTTTAAGTTTTTGAGAGCTCGGAACCTAAAGTTCGTCGAAATGAGAGTTTTTCATCTAGTCTGGACGAAGTTGGTCCAAACTTTGCTCCGTTTAACTTTCGAGAGTTCGGAACTCAATGTTCGTCCGAATGAGAGTTCTTTAGGTTGTTTGGACGACACATGGTCCAAACTTTACTTCCTTTAAGTTTTTGAGAACTCGGAACCCAAAGTTCGTCCCAGTGAGAGTTTTTCATCTAGTTTGGACGAAGTTGGTCCAAACTTTGCTCCGTTTGAGTTTCGAGAGAGTTTGGAACTCAAAGTTCGTCCGAATGAGAGTTCTTTAGGTGGTTTGGACGACACATGGTCCAAACTTTACTCCGTTTAAGTTTTTGAGAGCTCGGAACCCAAAGTTCGTCCCAATGAGAGTTTTTCATCTAGTTCGGACGAAGTTGGTCCAAACTTTGCTCCGTTTGAGTTTCGAGAGAGTTTGGAACTCAAAGTTTGTCCTAATGATTGGTCTTTACGTGGTTTGGACGACACATGGTCCAAACTTTACTCCGTTTAAGTTTTAGAGAACTCCAGACCCAAAGTTCATCCCAATGGAACTCAAAGTTGGTCCCAATAATAGTTCTTTAGGTCGTTTGGACGACACATGGTCCAAACTTTACTCCGTTTAAGTTTTTGAGAACTCCAGACCCAAAGTTCATCCCAATGGAACTCAAAGTTCGTCCCAATAATAGTTCTTTAGGTCGTTTGGACGACACATGGTCCAAACTTTACTCCGTTTAAGTTTTTGAGAGCTCGGAACCCAAAGTTCGTCCCAATGAGTGTTTTTCATCTAGTTTGGACGAAGTTGGTCCAAACTTTGCTCCGTTTGAGTTTCGAGAGACTTTGGATATCAAAGTTCATCCGAATGAGAGTTCTTTAGGTGGTTTGGACGACACACGGTCCAAACTTTACTCCGTTTAACTTTTTGTGAGCTCGGAACCCAAAGTTCGTCCCAATGAGAGTTTTTCATCTAGTTTGGACGAAGTGGGTCCAAACTTTGTTCCGTTTGAGTTTCAAGAGAGTTTGAAACTCAAAGTTCGTCCGAATGAGAGTTCCTTACGTTGTTTGGACGACAGATGGTCAAAACTTTACTCCGTTTAAGTTTTTGAGAGCTCGGAACCTATAGTTCGTCGCAATGAGAGTTTTTCATCTAGTCTGGACGAAGGTTGTCCAAACTTTGCTCCGTTTGACTTTCGAGAGTTTGGAAGTCAATGTTCGTCCGAATGAGAGTTGTTTAGGTGGTTTGGACGACACATTGTCCAAACTTTACTTCCTTTAAGTTTTTGAGAACTCGGAACCCAAAGTTCGTCCCAATGAGAGTTTTTCATCTAGTTTGGACGAAGTTTGTCCAAACTTATCTCCATTTGAGTTTCGAGAGAGTTTGGAACTCAAAGTTCGTCCGAATGAGAGTTCTTTAGGTGGTTTGCACGACACATTGTCCAAACTTTACTCCGTTTAAGTTTTTGAGAGCTCGGACCCCAAAGTTCGTCCCAATGAGAGTTTTTCATCTAGTTTGGACGAAGTTGGTCCAAACTTTGCTCCGTTTGAGTTTCGAGAGAGTTTGGAACTCAAAGTTCGTCCGAATGAGAGTTCTCAAGGTGGTTTGGATGACACATGGGCCAAACTTTACTCCGTTTAAGTTTTTGAGAGCTCGAAAACAAAAGTTCTTCCCAATGAGAGTTTTTCATCTAGTTTGGACGAAGTGGGTCCAAACTTTGTTCCGTTTGAGTTTCAAGAGAGTTTGAAACTCAAAGTTCGTCCGAATGAGAGTTCCTTACGTTGTTTGGACGACAGATGGTCAAAACTTTACTCCGTTTAAGTTTTTGAGAGCTCGGAACCTATAGTTCGTCGCAATGAGAGTTTTTCATCTAGTCTGGACGAAGGTTGTCCAAACTTTGCTCCGTTTGACTTTCGAGAGTTTGGAAGTCAATGTTCGTCCGAATGAGAGTTGTTTAGGTGGTTTGGACGACACATTGTCCAAACTTTACTTCCTTTAAGTTTTTGAGAACTCGGAACCCAAAGTTCGTCCCAATGAGAGTTTTTCATCTAGTTTGGACGAAGTTTGTCCAAACTTATCTCCATTTGAGTTTCGAGAGAGTTTGGAACTCAAAGTTCGTCCGAATGAGAGTTCTTTAGGTGGTTTGCACGACACATTGTCCAAACTTTACTCCGTTTAAGTTTTTGAGAGCTCGGACCCCAAAGTTCGTCCCAATGAGAGTTTTTCATCTAGTTTGGACGAAGTTGGTCCAAACTTTGCTCCGTTTGAGTTTCGAGAGAGTTTGGAACTCAAAGTTCGTCCGAATGAGAGTTCTCAAGGTGGTTTGGATGACACATGGGCCAAACTTTACTCCGTTTAAGTTTTTGAGAGCTCGAAAACAAAAGTTCTTCCCAATGAGAGTTTTTCATCTAGTTTGGACGAAGTTGGTCCAAACTTTGGTCCGTTTGAGTTTCGAGAGTTTGGAACTCAAAGTTCGTCTGAATGAGAGTTCCTTAGGTGGTTTGGACGACACGTGGTCCAAACTTTACTTCCGTTAAGTTTTTGAGAACTCGGAACCCAAAGTTCGTCCCAATGAGAGTTTTTCATCTAGTTTCGACGAAGTTGGTCCAAACTTTTCTCCGTTTGAGTTTCGAGAGATTTTGGAACTCAAAGTTCGTCCGAATGAGAGTTCTTTAGGTGGTTTGGACGACACATGGTCCAAACTTTACTTCCTTTAAGTTTTTGAGAGTTGGACCCCAAAGTTCGTCCCAATGAGAGTTTTTCATCTAGTTTGGACGAAGTTGGTCCAAACTTTGCTCCGTTTGAGTTTCGAGAGAGTTTGAAACTCAAAGTTCGTCCGAATGAGAGTTCCTTACGTTGTTTGGACGACACATGGTCCAAACTTTACTCCGTTGAAGTTTGTGAGAGCTCGGAACCTAAAGTTCGTCGCAATGAGAGTTTTTCATCTAGTCTGGACGAAGTTGGTCCAAACTTTGCTCCGTTTGAGTTTCGAGAGAGTTTGGAACTCAAAGTTTATCCTAATGATTGGTCTTTAGGTGGTTTGGACGACACATGGTCCAAACTTTACTCCGTTTAAGTTTTTGAGAACTCCAGACCCAAAGTTCATCCCAATGGAACTCAAAGTTCGTCCCAATAATAGTTCTTTAGGTCGTTTGGACGACCATGGTCCAAACTTTACTCCGTTTAAGTTTTTGAGAGCTCGGAACCCAAAGTTCGTCCCAATGACAGTTTTTCATCTAGTTTTGACGAAGTTGGTCCAAACTTTGCTCCGTTTGAGTTTCGAGAGAGTTTGGAACTCAAAGTTCGTCCGAATAGGAGTTCTCAAGGTGGTTTGGATGACACATGGGCCATACTTTACTCCGTTTAAGTTTTTGTGATCTCGAAACCAAAAGTTCTTCCCAGTGAGAGTTTTTCATCTAGTTTGGACGAAGTTGGTCCAAATTTTGGTCCGTTTGAGTTTCGAGAGTTTGGAACTCAAAGTTCGTCTGAATGAGAGTTCTTTAGGTTGTTTGGACGACACATGGTCCAAACTTTACTTCCGTTAAGTTTTTGAGAACTCGGAACCCAAAGTTCGTCCCAATGAGAGTTTTTCATCTAGTTTGGACGAAGTTTGTCCAAACTTTGGTCCGTTTGAGTTTCGAGAGAGTTTGGAACTCAAAGTTCGTCCGAATGAGAGTTCTTTAGGTGGTTTGGACAACACATGGTCCAAACTTTACTCCGTTTAAGTTTTTGAGAGCTCGGAACCCAAAGTTCGTCCCAATGAGAGTTTTTCATCTAGTTCGGACGAAGTTGGTCCAAACTTTGCTCCGTTTGAGTTTCGAGAGAGTTTGGAACTCAAAGTTTGTCCAAATGATTGGTCTTTACGTGGTTTGGACGACACATGGTCCAAACTTTACTCCGTTTAAGTTTTTGAGAACTCCAGACCCAAAGTTCATCCCAATGGAACTCAAAGTTCGTCCCAATAATAGTTCTTTAGGTCGTTTGGACGACACATGGTCCAAACTTTACTCCGTTTAAGTTTTTGAGAACTCCAGACCCAAAGTTCATCCCAATGGAACTCAAAGTTCGTCCCAATAATAGTTCTTTAGGTCGTTTGGACGCCACATGGTCCAAACTTTACTCCGTTTAAGTTTTTGAGAGCTCGGAACCCAAAGTTCGTCCCAATGAGTGTTTTTCATCTAGTTTGGACGAAGTTGGTCCAAACTTTGCTCCGTTTGAGTTTCGAGAGACTTTGGAACTCAAAGTTCATCCGAATGAGAGTTCTTTAGGTGGTTTGGACGACACACGGTCCAAACTTTACTCCGTTTAACTTTTTGTGAGCTCGGAACCAAAAGTTCGTCCCAATGAGAGTTTTTCATCTAGTTTGGACGAAGTGGGTCCAAACTTTGCTCCGTTTGAGTTTCAAGAGTGTTTGAAACTCAAAGTTCGTCCGAATGAGAGTTCCTTACGTTGTTTGGACAACAGATGGTCAAAACTTTACTCCGTTTAAGTTTTTGAGAGCTCGGAACCTATAGTTCGTCGCAATGAGAGTTTTTCATCTAGTCTGGACGAAGGTTGTCCAAACTTTGCTCCGTTTGACTTTCGAGAGTTTGGAAGTCAATGTTCGTCCGAATGAGAGTTGTTTAGGTGGTTTGGACGACACATTGTCCAAACTTTACTTACTTTAAGTTTTTGAGAACTCGGAACCCAAAGTTCGTCCCAATGAGAGTTTTTCATCTAGTTTGGACGAAGTTTGTCCAAACTTATCTCCATTTGAGTTTCGAGAGAGTTTGGAACTCAAAGTTCGTCCGAATGAGAGTTCTTTAGGTGGTTTGGACGACACATTGTCCAAACTTTACTCCGTTTAAGTTTTTGAGAGCTCGGACCCCAAAGTTCGTCCCAATGAGAGTTTTTCATCTAGTTTGGAAGAAGTTGGTCCAAACTTTGCTCCGTTTGAGTTTCGAGAGAGTTTGGAACTCAAAGTTCGTCCGAATGAGAGTTCTCAAGGTGGTTTGGATGACACATGGGCCAAACTTTACTCCGTTTAAGTTTTTGAGAGCTCGAAAACAAAAGTTCTTCCTAATGAGAGTTTTTCATCTAGTTTGGACGAAGTTGGTCCAAACTTTGGTCCGTTTGAGTTTCGAGAGTTTGGAACTCAAAGTTCGTCTAAATGAGAGTTCTTTAGGTGGTTTGGACGACACGTGGTCCAAACTTTACTTCCGTTAAGTTTTTGAGAACTCGGAACCCAAAGTTCGTCCCAATGATAGTTTTTCATCTAGTTTCGACGAAGTTGGTCCAAACTTTGCTCCGTTTGAGTTTCGAGAGAGTTTGGAACTCAAAGTTCGTCCGAATGAGAGTTCTTTAGGTGGTTTGGACGACACATGGTCCAAACTTTACTTCCTTTAAGTTTTTGAGAGCTGGACCCCAAAGTTCGTCCCAATGAGAGTTTTTCATCTAGTTTGGACGAAGTTGGTCCAAACTTTGCTCCGTTTGAGTTTCGAGAGAGTTTGAAACTCAAAGGTCGTCCGAATGAGAGTTCCTTACGTTGTTTGGACGACACATGGTCCAAACTTTACTCCGTTGAAGTTTGTGGAGCTCGGAACCTAAAGTTCGTCGCAATGAGAGTTTTTCATCTAGTCTGGACGAAGTTGGTCCAAACTTTGCTCCGTTTGACTTTCGAGAGTTTGGAACTCAATGTTCGTCCGAATGAGAGTTCTTTAGGTGGTTTGGACGACACATGGTCCAAACTTTACTTCCTTTAAGTTTTTGAGAACTCGGAACCCAAAGTTCGTCCCAATGAGAGTTTTTCATCTAGTTTGGACGAAGTTGGTCCAAACTTTGCTCCGTTTGAGTTTCGAGAGAGTTTGGAACTCAAAGTTCGTCCGAATGAGAGTTCTTTAGGTGGTTTGGACGACACATGGTCCAAACTTTACTTCCTTTAAGTTTTTGAGAACTCGGAACCCAAAGTTCGTCCCAATGAGAGTTTTTCATCTAATTTGGACGAAGTTGATCCAAACTTTGCTCCATTTGAGTTTCGAGAGAGTTTTGAACTCAAAGTTCGTCCGACTGAGAGTTCTTCAGGTGGTTTGGACGACACATGGTCCAAACTTTACTCCGTTTAAGTTTTTGAGAACTCGAGACCCAAAGTTCGTCCCAATGAGAGTTTTTCATCTTGTTTCGACGAAGTTGGTCCAAACTTTGCTCCGTTTGACTTTCGAGAGTTTGGAACTCAATGTTCGTCCGAATGAGAGTTCTTTAGGTGGTTTGGACGACACATGGTCCAAACTTTACTTCCTTTAAGTTTTTGAGAACTCGGAACCCAAAGTTCGTCCCAATCAGAGTTTTTCATCTAGTTTGGACGAAGTTGGTCCAAACTTTGCTCCGTTTGAGTTTCGAGAGAGTTTGGAACTCAAAGTTCGTCCGAATGAGAGTTCTTTAGGTGGTTTGGACGACACATGGTCCAAACTTTACTCCGTTTAACTTTTTGAGAGCTCCGAACCCAAAGTTCGTCCCAATGAGAGCTTTTCATCTAGTTTGGACGAAGTTGGTCGAAACTTTGCTCTATTTGAGTTTTGAGAGAATTTGGAACTCAAGGTTCGTCCCAATGATAGGTCTTTAGGTGGTTTGGACGACACATGGTCCAAACTGTATTCCGTTTAAGTTTTTGAGAACTCGAGACCCAAGGTTCGTCTCAATGAGAGTTTTTCATCTAGTTTTGACGAAGTTGGTGCAAACTTTCCTCTGTTTGAGGTTCGAGAGAGTTTGGAACTCAAAGTTCGTACCAATAATAGTTCCTTAGGTGGTTTGGAAGACACATGGTCCAAACTTTACTCCGTTTAAGTTTTTGAGAGTTCGGAACCCAGAGTTCGTCCCAATGAGAGTTTTTCATCTAGTTTGGACGAAGTTGGTCCAAACTTTGCTCCGTTTGAGTTTCGAGAAAGTTTGGAACTCAAAGTTCGTCCGAATGAGAGTTCTCTAGGTGGTTTGGATGACACATGGTCCAAACTTTACTCCGTTTAAGTTTTTGAGAGCTCGAAACCAAAAGTTCTTCCCAATGAGAGTTTTTCATCTCGTTTGGACGAAGTTGGTCCAAACTTTGGTCCGTTTGAGTTTCGAGAGTTTGGAACTTAAAGTTCGTCTGAATGAGAGTTCTTTAGGTGGTTTGGAGGACACATGGTCCAAACTTTACTCCGTTTAAGTTTTTGAGAGCTCGGAACCTAAAGTTCGTCGCAATAAGAGTTTTTCATCTAGTTTGGACGAAGTTGGTCCAAACTTTGGTCCGTTTGAGTTTCGAGAGTTTGGAACTCAAAGTTCGTCTGAATGAGAGTTCTTTAGGTGGTTTGGACGACACATGGTGCAAACTTTACTTCCTTTATGTTTTTGAGAACTCGGAACCCAAAGTTCGTCCCAATGAGAGTTTTTCATCTAGTTTGGACGAAGTTGGTCCAAACTTATCTCCGTTTGAGTTTCGAGAGAGTTTGGAACTCAAAGTTCATCCGAATGAGAGTTCTTTAGGTGGTTTGGACGACACATGGTCCAAACTTTACTTCCTTTAAGTTTTTGAGAACTCGGAACCCAAAGTTCGTCCCAATGAGAGTTTTTCATCTAGTTTGGACGAAGTTGGTCCAAACTTATCTCCATTTGAGTTTCGAGAGAGTTTGGAACTCAAAGTTCGTCCGAATGAGAGTTCTTTAGGTGGTTTGGACGACACATGGTCCAAACTTTACTTCCTTTAAGTTTTTGAGATCTCGGAACCCAAAGTTCGTCCCAATGAGAGTTTTTCATCTAGTTTGGACGAAGTTGGTCCAAACTTTGCTCCGTTTGAGTTTCGAGAGAGTTTGGAACTCAAAATTCGTCCGAATGAGAGTTCTTCAGGTGGTTTGGACGACACATGGTGCAAACTTTACTTCCTTCCAGTTTTTGAGAACTCGGACCCCAAAGTTCGTCCCAATGAGAGTTTTTCATCTAGTTTGGACGAAGTTGGTCCAAACTTTGCTCCATTTGAGTTTCGAGAGAGTTTGGAACTCAAAGTTCGTCCGAATGAGAGTTCTTCAGGTGGTTTGGACGACACATGGTCCAAACTTTACTCTGTTTAAGTTTTTGAGTACTCGAGACCCAAAGTTCGTCCCAATGAGAGTTTTTCATCTAGTTTCGACGAAGTTGGTCCAAACTTTTCTCCGTTTGAGTTTCGAGAGAGTTTGGAACATAAAGTTCGTCCGAATGAGAGTTCTCTAGGAGGTTTGGATGACACATGGTCCAAACTTTACTACGTTTAAGTTTTCGAGAGCTCGAAACCAAAAGTTCTTCCCAATGAGAGTTTTTCATCTAGTTTGGACGAAGTTGGTCGAAACTTTGCTCTGTTTGAGTTTCGAGAGTTTGGAACTCAAAGTTCGTCCGAATGAGAGTTCTTTAGGTGGTTTGGATGACACATGGTCCAAACTTTACTTCCTTTAAGTTTTTGAGAACTCGGAACCCAAAGTTCGTCCCAATGAGAGTTTTTCATCTAGTTTGGAGGAAGTTGGTCCAAACTTATCTCCGTTTGAGTTTCGAGAGAGTTTGGAACTCAAAGTTCATCCGAATGAGAGTTCTTTAGGTGGTTTGGACGACACATGGTCCAAACTTTACTTCCTTTAAGTTTTTTAGAACTCGGAACCCAAAGTTCGTCCCAATGAGAGTTTTTCATCTAGTTTGGACGAAGTTGGTCCAAACTTATCTCCATTTGAGTTTCGAGAGAGTTTGGAACTCAAAGTTCGTCCGAATGAGAGTTCTTTAGGTGGTTTGGACGACACATGGTCCAAACTTTACTTCCTTTAAGTTTTTGAGAACTCGGAACCCAAAGTTCGTCCCAATGAGAGTTTTTCATCTAGTTTGGACGAAGTTGGTCCAAACTTTGCTCCGTTTGAGTTTCGAGAGAGTTTGGAACTCAAAATTCGTCCGAATGAGAGTTCTTCAGGTGGTTTGGACGACACATGGTGCAAACTTTACTTCCTTCCAGTTTTTGAGAACTCGGACCCCAAAGTTCGTCCCAATGAGAGTTTTTCATCTAGTTTGGACGAAGTTGGTCCAAACTTTGCTCCATTTGAGTTTCGAGAGAGTTTGGAACTCAAAGTTCGTCCGAATGAGAGTTCTTCAGGTGGTTTGGACGACACATGGTCCAAACTTTACTCCGTTTAAGTTTTTGAGAACTCGAGACCCGAAGTTCGTCCCAATGAGAGTTTTTCATCTAGTTTCGACGAAGTTGGTCCAAACTTTTCTCCGTTTGAGTTTCGAGAGAGTTTGGAACTCAAAGTTCGTCCGAATGAGAGTTCTCTAGGAGGTTTGGATGACACATGGTCCAAACTTTACTACGTTTAAGTTTTCGAGAGCTCGAAACCAAAAGTTCTTCCCAATGAGAGTTTTTCATCTAGTTTGGACGAAGTTGGTCGAAACTTTGCTCTGTTTGAGTTTCGAGAGTTTGGAACTCAAAGTTCGTCCGAATGAGAGTTCTTTAGGTGGTTTGGATGACACATGGTCCAAACTTTACTTCCTTTAAGTTTTTGAGAACTCGGAACCCAAAGTTCGTCCCAATGAGAGTTTTTCATCTAGTTTGGAGGAAGTTGGTCCAAACTTATCTCCGTTTGAGTTTCGAGAGAGTTTGGAACTCAAAGTTCATCCGAATGAGAGTTCTTTAGGTGGTTTGGACGACACATGGTCCAAACTTTACTTCCTTTAAGTTTTTGAGAACTCGGAACCCAAAGTTCGTCCCAATGAGAGTTTTTCATCTAGTTTGGACGAAGTTGGTCCAAACTTATCTCCATTTGAGTTTCGAGAGAGTTTGGAACTCAAAGTTCGTCCGAATGAGAGTTCTTTAGGTGGTTTGGACGACACATGGTCCAAACTTTACTTCCTTTAAGTTTTTGAGAACTCGGAACCCAAAGTTCGTCCCAATGAGAGTTTTTCATCTAGATTGGACGAAGTTGGTCCAAACTTTGCTCCGTTTGAGTTTCGAGAGAGTTTGGAACTCAAAATTCGTCCGAATGAGAGTTCTTCAGGTGGTTTGGACGACACATGGTGCAAACTTTACTTCCTTCCAGTTTTTGAGAACTCCGACCCCAAAGTTCGTCCCAATGAGAGTTTTTCATCTAGTTTGGACGAAGTTGGTCCAAACTTTGCTCCATTTGAGTTTCGAGAGAGTTTGGAACTCAAAGTTCGTCCGAATGAGAGTTCTTCAGGTGGTTTGGACGACACATGGTCCAAACTTTACTCCGTTTAAGTTTTTGAGAACTCGAGACCCAAAGTTCGTCCCAATGAGAGATTTTCATCTAGTTTCGACGAAGTTGGTCCAAACTTTGCTCCGTTTGAGTTTCGAGAGAGTTTGGAACTCAAAGTTCGTCCGAATGAGAGTTCTCTAGGAGGTTTGGATGACACATGGTCCAAACTTTACTACGTTTAAGTTTTCGAGAGCTCGAAACCAAAAGTTCTTCCCAATGAGAGTTTTTCATCTAGTTTGGACGAAGTTGGTCCAAACTTTGCTCCGTTTGAGTTTCGAGAGAGTTTGGAACTCAAAATTCGTCCGAATGAGAGTTCTTCAGGTGGTTTGGACGACACATGGTGCAAACTTTACTTCCTTCCAGTTTTTGAGAACTCCGACCCCAAAGTTCGTCCCAATGAGAGTTTTTCATCTAGTTTGGACGAAGTTGGTCCAAACTTTGCTCCATTTGAGTTTCGAGAGAGTTTGGAACTCAAAGTTCGTCCGAATGAGAGTTCTTCAGGTGGTTTGGACGACACATGGTCCAAACTTTACTCCGTTTAAGTTTTTGAGAACTCGAGACCCAAAGTTCGTCCCAATGAGAGTTTTTCATCTAGTTTCGACGAAGTTGGTCCAAACTTTGCTCCGTTTGAGTTTCGAGAGAGTTTGGAACTCAAAGTTCGTCCGAATGAGAGTTCTCTAGGAGGTTTGGATGACACATGGTCCAAACTTTACTACGTTTAAGTTTTCGAGAGCTCGAAACCAAAAGTTCTTCCCAATGAGAGTTTTTCATCTAGTTTGGACGAAGTTGGTCGAAACTTTGCTCTGTTTGAGTTTCGAGAGTTTGGAACTCAAAGTTCGTCCGAATGAGAGTTCTTTAGGTGGTTTGGATGACACATGGTCCAAACTTTACTTCCTTTAAGTTTTTGAGAACTCGGAACCCAAAGTTCGTCCCAATGAGAGTTTTTCATCTAGTTTTGACGAAGTTGGTCCAAACTTTGCTACATTTTAGTTTCGAGAGAGTTTGGAACTCAAAGTTCGTCCGAATGATAGTTCTTTAGGTGGTTTAGACGACACATGGTCCAAACTTTACTCCGTTTAAGTTTTTTAGAGCTCGGAACCAAAAGTTCGTCCCAATGAGAGTTTTTAATCTAGTTTGGACAAAGTTGGTCCAAACTTTGGTCCGTTTGAGTTTCGAGAGAGTTTGGAACTCAAAGTTCGTCCGAATGATAGTTCTTTAAGTGGTTTGGACGACACGTGGTCCAAACTTTACCCCGTTTAATTTTTTGAGAGCTCGGAACCCAAAGTTCGTCCCAATGAGAGGTTTTCATCTAGTTTGGACAAAGTTGGTCCAAACTTTGCTCCATTTAAGTTTCGAGAGAGTTTGGAACTCAAAGTTCGTCCGAATGATAGTTCTGTAGGTGGTTTGGACGACACATGGTCCAAACTTTACTCTGTTTAAGTTTTTGAGAGCTCGGACCCCAAAGTTCGTCCCAATGAGAGTTTTTCATCTAGTTTGGACGAAGTTGGACCAAACTTTGGTCCGTTTGAGTTTCGAGAGAGTTTGCAACTCAAAGTTCGTCCGAATGAGAGTTCCTTATGTTGTTTGGACGACACATGGTCCAAACTTTACTTCGTTTCAGTTTCCAGAGTTTGGAACTCAAAGTTCGTCCGAATTACAGTTCTTTAGGTGGTTTGGACGACACATGGTCCAAACTTTACCTACTTTAAGTTTTTGAGAACTCGGAACCAAAAGTTCGTCCCAATGAGAGTTTTTCATCTAGTTTGGACGAAGTTGTTCCAAACTTTGCTCCGTTTGAGTTTCGAGAGAGTTTGGAACTCAAAGTTCGTCTGAATGAGAGTTCTTTAGGTGGTTTGGACGACAAATGGTCCAAACTTTACTTCCTTTAAGTTTTTGAGAGCTCGGAACCCAAAGTTCGTCCCAATGAGAGTTTTTAATCTAGTTTTGACGAAGTTGGTCCAAACTTTGCTCCGTTTGAGTTTCGAGAGAGTTTGGAACTCAAAGTTCGTCCGAATGAATGTTCTTTAGGTGGTTTGGACGACACATGGGCCAAACTTTACTTCCTTTAAGTTCTTGAGAGCTCGGAACCCAAAGTTCGTCCCAATGAGAGTTTTTCATCTAGTTTGGACGAAGTTGTTCAAAACTTTGCTCCATTTGAGTTTCGAGAGAGTTTGGAACTCAAAGTTCGTCCGAATGAGAGTTCTTTAGGTGGTTTGGACGACACATGGTCCAAACTTTACTCCGTTTAAGTTTTTGAGAACTCGAGACCCAAAGTTCGTCCCAATGAGAGTTTTTCATCTAGTTTTGACGAAGTTGGTCCAAACTTTGCTCCGTTTGAGGTTCGAGAGAGTTTGGAACTCAAAGTTCGTCCCAATAATAGTTCTTTAGGTGGTTTGGACACCACATGGTCCAAACTTTACTCCGTTTAAGTTTTTGAGAGCTCGGAACCCAAAGTTCGTCCCAATGAGTGATTTTAATCTAGTTTGGACGAAGTTGGTCCAAACTTTGCTCCGTTTGAGTTTCGAGAGAGTTTGGGACTCAAAGTTCGTCCGAATGATAGTTCTTTAAGTGGTTTGGACGACACGTGGTCCAAACTTTACCCCGTTTAATTTTTTGAGAGCTCGGAACCCAAAGTTCGTCCCAATGAGAGGTTTTCATCTAGTTTGGACGAAGTTGGTCCAAACTTTGCTCCATTTAAGATTCGAGAGAGTTTGGAACTCAAAGTTCGTCGGAATGATAGTTCTGTAGGTGGTTTGGATGACACATGGTCCAAACTTTACTCTGTTTAAGTTCTTGAGAGCTCGGAACCCAATGTTCGTCCCAATGAGAGTTTTTCATCTAGTTTGGACGAAGTTGGTCCAAACTTTTCTCCCTTTGAGTTTGGAGAGAGTTTGGAACTCAAAGGTCGTTTGAATGAGAGTTCTTTAGGTGGTTTGGATGACACATGGTCAAAAGTTTACTCCGTTTATGTTTTTGAGAGCTCATACCCCAAAGTTCGTCCCAATGAGAGTTTTTCATCTAGTATGGACGAAGTTGGTCCAAACTTTGCTCCGTTTGAGTTTCGAGAGAGTTTGCAACTCAAAGTTCGTCCGAATGAGAGTTCCTTAGGTTGTTTGGACGACACATGGTCCAAACTTTACTTCGTTTGAGTTTCGAGAGTTTGGAACTCAAAGTTCGTCCGAATTACTGTTCTTTAGGTGGTTTGGACGACACATGGTCCAAACTTTACCTACTTTAAATTTTTGAGAACTCGGAATCAAAAGTTCGTCCCAATGAGAGATTTTCATCTAGTTTGGACGAAGTTGTTCCAAACTTTGCTCCGTTTGAGTTTCGAGAGAGTTTGGAACTCAAAGTTCATCCGAATGAGAGTTCTTTAGGTGGTTTGGACGAAAATTGTCCAAACTTTACTTCCTTTAAGTTTTTGAGAGCTCGGAACCCAAAGTTCGTCCCAATGAGAGTTTTTCATCTAGTTTGGACGAAGTTGTTCCAAACTTTGCTCCATTTGAGTTTCGAGAGAGTTTGGAACTCAAAGTTCGTCCGAATGATAGTTCTTTAAGTTGTTAGGACGACACATGGTCCAAACTTTACTCCGTTTAAATTTTTGACAGCTCGGAACCCAAGGTTCGTCCCAATGAGAGTTTGTCATCTAGTTTGGACGAAGTTCGTCCAAACATTTCTCCATTTGACTTTCGAGGGAGTTTGGAACTCAAAGTTCGTCCGAATGATAGTTCTTTAGGTGGTTTGGACGACACAAGGTCCAAACTTTACTCCGTTTAAGTTTTTGAGAACTCGGAACCCAAAGTTTGTCCCAATGAGAGTTTTTCATCTAGTTTGTATGAAGTTGGTCCAAACTTTGCTCCGTTTGAGTTTCGAGAGAGTTTGGAACTCAAAGTTCGTCCGAATGAGAGTTCTTTAGGTGGTTTGGACGACACATGGTCCAAACTTTACTCCGTTTAAGTTTTTGAGAGCTCGGACCCCAAAGTTCGAACCAATGAGAGTTTTTCATCTAGTTTGGACGATGTTGGTCCAAACTTTGGTCCTTTCAAGTTTCGAGAGAGTTTGGAACTCAAAGTTCGTCCGAATGAGAGTTCCTTAGGTGTTTTGGACGACACATGGTCCAAACTTTACTCCGTTTGAGTTTCGAGAGTTTGGAACTCAAAGTGCGTCTGAATGAGAGTTCTCTAGGTGGTTTGGATGACACATGGTCCAAACTTTACTCCGTTTAAATTTTTGAGAGCTCGAAACAAAAAGTTCTTCCCAATGAGAGTTTTTCATCTAGTTTTGACGAAGTTGTTCTAAACTTTGCTCCGTTTTAGTTTCGATAGAGTTTGGAACTCAAAGTTCGTCCGAATGAGAGTTCTTTAGGTTGTTTGGACGACACATGGTCCAAACTTTACTTCCTTTAAGTTTTTGAGAGCTTGGAACCCAAAGTTCGTCCCAATGAGAGTTTTTAATCTAGTTTTGACGAAGTTGGTCCAAACTTTGCTCCGCTTGAGTTTCGAGAGAGTTTGGAACTCAAAGTTCGTCCGAATGAGAGTTCTTTAGGTGGTTTGGACGACACATGGTCCAAACTTTACTTCCATGAAGTTTTTGAGAGCTCGGAACCCAAAGTTCGTCCCAATGAGAGTTTCTCATCTAGTTTGGACGAAGTTGTTCCAAACTTTGCTCCATTTGAGTTTCGAGAGAGTTTGGAACTCAAAGTTCGTCCGAATGAGAGTTCTTTAGGTTGTTTGGACGACACATGGTCTAAACTTTACTCCGTTTAAGTTTTTTAGAACTCGAGACCCAAAGTTCGTCCCAATGAGAGTTTTTCATCTAGTTTTGACGAAGTTGCTCCAAACTTTGCTCCGTTTGAGTTTCGAGAGAGTTTGGAACTCAAAGTTCGTCCGAATTATAGTTCTTTAAGTGGTTAGGACGACACATGGTCCAAACTTTACTCCGTTTAAATTTTTGACAGCTCGGAACCCAAAGTTCGTCCCAATGAGAGTTTTTCATCTAGTTTGGACGAAGTTCGTCCAAACTTTTCTCCATTTGAGTTTCGAGGGAGTTTGGAACTCAAAGTTCGTCCGAATGAGAGTTCCTTAGGCTTTTTGGACGACACATGGTCCAAACTTTACTCCGTTTGAGTTTCGAGAGTTTGGAACTCAAAGTTCGTCCCAATGAGACTTTTTCATCTAGTTTTGACGAAGTTGGTCAAAACTTTGCTCCGTTTGAGTTTCGAGAGAGTTTGGAACTCAAAGTTCGTCCGAATGATAGTTCTTTAAGTGGTTAGGACGACACATGGTCCAAACTTTACTCCGTTTAAATTTTTGACAGCTCGGAACCCAAAGTTCGTCCCATTGAGAGTTTTTCATCTAGTTTGGACGAAGTTCGTCCAAACTTTTCTCCATTTGAGTTTCGAGGGAGTTTGGAACTCAAAGTTCGTCCGAATGAGAGTACTTTAGGTGGTTTGGACGACACATGGTCCAAACTTTACTCCGTTTAAGTTTTTGAGAACTCGGAATCCAAAGTTCGTCCCAATGAGGGTTTTTCATCTAGTTTGGATGAAGTTGGTCCAAACTTTTCTCCGTTTGAGTTTCGAGAGCGTTTGGAACTCAAAGTTCGTCCGAATGAGAGTTCTTTAGGTGGTTTGGACGACACATGGTCCAAACTTTACTCCGTTTAAGTTTTTGAGAGCTCGGAACCCAAAGTTCGTCTCAATGAGAGTTTTTCATCTAGTTTTGATGAAGCTGGTCCAAACTTTCCTCCGTTCGAGGTTCGAGAGAGTTTGGAACTTAAAGTTCGTCAGAATGAGAGTTCCTTAGGTTGTTTGGACGACACATGGTCCAAACTTTACTTCATTTAAGTTTTTGAGAGCTCGGAACCCAAAGTTCGTCCCAATGAGAGTTTTTCATCTAGTCTGGACGAAGTTGGTCCAAACTTTACTTCGTTTCAGCTCTTTAGGTGGTTTGGACGACACATTGGCCAAACTTTACTCCGTTTAAGTTTTTGACAGCTCGGAACCCAAAGTTCGTCCCAATGAGAGCTTTTCATCTAGTTTGGACGAAGTTCGTCGAACCTTTGCTCCATTTGAGTTACGAGGGAGTTTGGAACTCAAAGTTCGTTCGAATGAGAATTCTTTAGGTGGTTTGGACGACACATGGTCCAAACTTTACTCCGTTTAAGTTTTTGAGAACTCGGAACCCAAAGTTCGTCCCAATGAGAGTTTTTCATCTAGTTTGGATGAAGTTGGTCCAAACTTTGCTCCGTTTGAGTTTCGAGAGAGTTTGGAACTCAAAGTTCGTCCGAATGAGAGTTCTTTAGGTGGTTTGGACGACACATGGTCCAAACTTTACTCCGTTAAAGTTTTTGAGAGCTCGGAACCCAAAGTTCGTCTCAATGAGAGTTTTTCATCTAGTTTTGACGAAGTTGGTCCAAACTTTCGTCCGTTCGAGGTTCGAGAGAGTTTGGAACTTAAAGTTCGTCCGAATGAGAGTTCCTTAGGTTGTTTGGACGACACATGGTCCAAACTCTACTCCGTTTATGTTTTTGAGAGCTCGGAACCCAAAGTTCGTCCCAATGAGAGTTTTTCATCTAGTCTGGACGAAGTTGGTCCAAACTTTACTTCGTTTCAGTTCTTTCGGTGGTTTGGACGACACATTGGCCAAAGTTTACTCCGTTTAAGTTTTTGACAGCTCGGAACTCAAACTTCGTCCCAATGAGAGCTTTTCATCTAGTTTGGACGAAGTTCGTCCAAACTTTGCTCCATTTGAGTTACGAGGGAGTTTGGAACTCAAAGTTCGTCCGAATGAGTGTTCTTTAGGTGGTTTGGACGACACATGGTCCAAACTTTACTCCGTTTAAGTTTTTGAGAACTCGGAACCCAAAGTTCGTCCCAATGAGAATTTTTCATCTAGTTTGGATGAAGTTGGTCCAAACTTTGCTCCGTTTGAGTTTCGAGAGAGTTTGGAACTCAAAGTTCGTCCGAATGAGAGTTCTTTAGGTGGTTTGGACGACACATGGTCAAAACTTTACTTCCTTTAAGTTTTTGAGAACTCGGAACCCAAAGTTCGTCCCAATGAGAGTTTTTCATCTAGTTTGGACGAAGTTGTTCCACACTTTGCTCCATTTAAGTTTCGAGAGAATTTGGAACTCAAATTTCGTCCCAATGATAGGTCTTTAGGTGGTTTGGACGACACATGGTCCAAACTTTACTCCGTTTAAGTTTTTGAGAGCTCGGAACCCAAAGTTCGTCTCAATGAGAGTTTTTCATCTAGTTTTGACGAAGTTTGTCCAAACTTTCCTCCGTTCGAGGTTCGAGAGAGTTTGGAACTTAAAGTTCGTCTGAATGAGAGTTCTTTAGGTGGTTTGGACGACACATGGTCCAAACTTTACTCCGTTTAAGTTTTTGAGAACTCGGAACCCAAAGTTCGTCCCAATGAGAGTTTTTCATCTAGCTTGGACGAAGTTGTTCCACACTTTGCTCCATTTAAGTTTCGAGAGAATTTGGAACTCAAATTTCGTCCCAATGATAGGTCTTTAGGTGGTTTGGACGACACATGGTCCAAACTTTACTCCGTTTAAGTTTTTGAGAGCTCGGAACCCAAAGTTCGTCTCAATGAGAGTTTTTCATCTAGTTTTGACGAAGTTTGTCCAAACTTTCCTCCGTTCGAGGTTCGAGAGAGTTTGGAACTTAAAGTTCGTCTGAATGAGAGTTCTTTAGGTGGTTTGGACGACACATGGTCCAAACTTTACTCCGTTTAAGTTTTTGAGAACTCGGAACCCAAAGTTCGTCCCAATGAGAGTTTTTCATCTAGCTTGGACGAAGTTGGTCCAAACTTTGCCCCGTTTGAGTTTTGAGAGAGTTTGGAACTCAAAGTTCGTCCGAATGAGATTTCTTTAGGTGGTTTGGACGACACATGGTCCAAACTTCACTTCCTTTAAGTTTTTGAGAGCTCGGAACCCAAAGTTCGTCCCAATGAGAGTTTTTCATCTAGTTTGGACAAAGTTGGTCCAAACTTTGCTTCGTTTGAGTTTCGAGAGTTTGGAACTCAAAGTTCGTCCGAATGAGAGTTCTTTAGGTGGTTTGGACGACACATGGTCCAAACTTTACTTCCTTTAAGTTTTTGAGAACTCGGAACCCAAAGTTCGTCCCAATGACAGTTTTTCATCTAGTTTGGACGAAGTTGGTCCAAACTTTGCTCCATTTGAGTTTCGAGAGAGTTTGGAACTCAATGTTCGTCTGAATGATAGTTCTTTAGGTGGTTTGTGTTGGGTTTTATGTCCTAAAACTCGTAGATAGTAAATGTAACATTTTACCGAACATTAATAAAATAGTTTATTTTGTTTGTATTTAGTAGATCTTGTCTTATTAACCCTAATCCAATAAACTAAACATCCTAGGCTGATAGTATGAGGCTTGAACTAATATGTAGGGACATACGAGGATCAATGTTCAAGATTCAGCCTAAAGGGTCTATAGTATAGGGATAAGGCTGGGTACCTTATCCTGGTGACACTATGGATACGACCCACTTTGTATTATGATACAAACGCTATGATCCAACGCGTCCATGTAGTTGACATGCGAGTGGGGGTATCCTATGCAATGAGTTTGCATAAGACCGGACCGCGAAATAGTTAACCACTAACTGTAACACCGTTAGTTGGCTTGGTTTCTATTTCACTAGGATGACCTAGACAACTCAGTCTCAATCCTGAGTGGATTATGGACTCCTGTTCACGAGGAGTTGTCCTTTGATTTGTATGGGTGAGAGTGGCCAGCACGCCGACTCAATAAGCCTACCATTTTGGGGACAATACCGAGTGGGGAGCTGGGAACATAATCACATAAGATGGAATTCACTCCTTCCCGACTCTAGGGTAAGTAGAGGTGTGTTCCCTTAAGTGGTGTCTTTGGGACTTGAACAATGGGCCCAACCTGTTGGGTTTAATGTCCTATAAACTCGTAGTTTGTAAATCATTAAACATATTCTATTTTCAATAAAGACGTTATTGAGGTTATTCAGTAAAAGATGTTATTGAATATGTAAATTGCGAATGATTAACCTAAATCCAATAAACTAAGATCCTTGACTATAAAATGAATACTCGAACTATATGTAGAGACATATCGTAGGATCAAGTTCAAGTTTATAGTCAAAATAGTCTATAGTATAAGGATACGGTTGGGTGCCTTATCCTGGAGACACTATGGACGCGGCCCACGTTGTATTAAGTACAAACGATGAGATCCTAAATCGTTCATGTGGTGACATGAGAGTGGGGGCGTCCTATGCAATGAGTTTGCATAAGACTAGACCACGAAATAAGTCACTTTCTCTTTATAACGCCGTTTACTGAAGAAACTGACTATTTCTCATAGATGACCTAGGTAACTCGTTCTTAATCCTCAGCTAACTATGAACTCCTGTTTATACGATATTATCCTTTGATCTGCATGGGTGAGAGTGGCCAGCATTGCCGACTCAACAAGCCTACCATTTTGGGGATAAGATCGAATAGATAGCTGGGGACATAGTTTCGCAAGACGGAATTCACTCCTACCTTTTTCAGGGATAGCAGAGAGGTTGTTCTCTTAAGTACTAACTCCGGGACTTGAACAAGGGGCCCCACCCTCTCGTTGGATCGAGAGGAACTTAGGTTTGATGGTTGGACCGCAAACCGATTGTTCATTAGAGGATTAGTGGAACTTAAGGAACAAGAAGTACTATAGGGGTGAAACGGTTATTTGACCTAGCTATAGCTACGAACAACCTGTGAAGGAACGACTTACTAATCATGGTTAAATCAAGTGGACGGAAATATATCTATAGTGAGGGGAGTGCAACTATCGGGCTATAGTGGAGTGTCCCGGTAGTTAACGAATGTTGGCTAACTTAGATTATGAGATTAGTCGGTTAGCCTCGAATCGTTGGAGCCCATGATCTATAGGTCCATTAGGTCCCTCTACTAGCTCATATTGTATTAATGCTTAGATCATAATGATAGGATTTTTTTGAATCGTTCAAAAACGGGAAATAGGGCTTTATCGTAAAAATGTGTTCGACACAATTTTAATTATGAATTAAATAAGGAATTGAGAGATAAGGTATTTAAAAGTACCATGTATATGTATTAGGAATCATATACTATTAATGGCACTAGGTAAGAATGATTAATTAGATTAATCATGATATATTAACTTGGAAATGTCCCAATTTATAACCTAGAAATCAAATTCAATTTCAAATTGAATTAAGGAAAATTGCAAGCTGAAAATTCAAGTATGAAGGTTCAATTTAGTGGATTTAGTGGCATTCCCACTCTTGCATGTTGATGCATAGTGGAAAACAACACAACCATGCACTAGTTGCATGTGTTGTGAATTAAACACCTAGAATCCCACTTTGAGTTGCATTTTCACCATGTGTCTAGTGTCATGAAGCTTGTCTTTGCATAGAGGAAGTCTTTATAAGGAGCTTGAATCAGATTCAAAGTAGAGAGAGCTTTTACCTACTGTTATGCTACTGGTTTTTCCTCTCAAAGACATACTCTTCCTTAGTTCTTTCAATAGCTTGATCCTTCAAGCATTCCCTTCCCATTCCTTATCTCTATAAGACTCCCACAAGTCATTCTAAGCAAGTAGAATAGTAGAGAAGACTCTAGAGGTTGTCCAAGGAGCATTGGAGAGGATAACACCACAAGGAGTTCCATATAAGAGAGCTACAAAGGTTGGTGTTCTCTAACTCTCTTTTCTGCCTTTTCTAGAACATGCATGCTTTAGGAGTAAAATTAAATGTCTTAAGTGCTTTCGATCTTCAATTGCTTCCGCATGTGTAATATGTACACCTTCACAACCCTCTCTATGGCACGAGAGGGACTTCTGTTTGTTGGTTGGACCTCAAACAGGTTGTTCATTAGAGGAGCACTGGGGACTTAAGGACAAAGATGTAAACCAGGGGTAAAACGGTAATTTGACCCAGCTGGGATACGAACACACGTGAAGGACTGACTTGTAGTATTGGTCGATATCCGTGGACACAAAAATATTCTACAGTGAGAAGAGTGTAGCTGAGGGTCTTTAGTGGAATGACCCACAGTTAATGAATGGAGACTAACTTGGTTAATGAGTTTAAGCCGATCAGTCTCGTATCGTTGGAGCTTCTGATCTGTAGGTCCATTAGGTCCCACTGGTAGCTCGTAAAAAGACTTGATGCAAACAAATATAAATTGTAAATTGAAAGTGTTCAATTTATTTGGGGAATCGTATAATGTATATTGATGCATTATAATATAAAGTTTATGAAACTTTATAATATAATTTTTGAATTAATTTCAAAAGTTAATTCTTGAGAGAAAATATTTGAAAGAGTTCAAATAAATTTAATATGAATTGGATTCATATTAATTTTAATAAAATCCCTAAGATTAAATATATATATTTAATTGGGTAATTAATTAATCATGGAATTAATTAATTATTTATTACAATTAGAGACCTTTTCCTATTAGGAAAGAAAATATTTGAAAGAGTTCAAATAAATTTAATATGAATTGGATTCATATTAATTTTAATTTTAATAAAATCCCTAAGATTAAATATGTGATATTTAATTGGGTAATTAATTAATTATGGAATGAATTAATTATTAAAATTAGATATTGTTCAGATAATAGATTTGAACTTATTCCTAGACCTTTTTAGGAAAAGGTCAGCCTTTACCTATATATAGGACCCCTGGGGTGGGGTGAAAGGCATCCCATTGTCTCTCCTTCTCTCAGAGATTTCTCCCAAAAGACTCCCACAAGTCTCCTGCTTCAAGAAGTCTTAGAGATATACCGGTGTAGCCGATTGGTGGTGTTCGCACAAGAGGGTTGCTGCGTCTTCAATCTTATTGGCAAGAAAAGGCGAATTGATCAAGGCTTTCTACAAAAGTAAGTTTTCTATGAAATCCTTGATCACTAGGATCAATCTAGTTGATCTTTTAGCATGTTTATAGCCTATGTACAGCCCATTAAATATATATTTATTGCTGTAATATTTTGCAAATTGTATTGGTATTTCAATTAGAATCTAAGACTCTGAGTAGGTTCGGTAATACTTTCCGCTGCGTGGGGCTTTTATCCCTTCAATTGGTATCAGAGCCAACTCAGTTGTTCTTGATTTTTAAATTGAAATTTGCAATTTGTTCTTGGTGGGATTTATGCATTATGAATGTTATGGTTTGCATATGAATGGTTTCGATTAATTTGGCCATAGATTTACAATTTTTGATGCGATCAAATGTAAAGGCCCCTGCGTTTTTGGGCAATTTAAATTGTAAATTGAGTCTCTGTAAGTCCGGGTCTAGTTTAGATTGAAGAACGATGAAGATCGGGACCAAATTTGGCCAAAAACGACGAAGAACGACGGTTGGAACAGTGTAGAAATTCGAATTATTAAATAAAAAAATAAGGTAAATAAAAATTTGCGTAATCTAAGACTTGAAACGAGGACGTGGCATGGTGGTATGGCCGGTCGTTTATTCTCCTCAAGGGCATGGTTTCAAGTCTTGACTTTTACAGATATGCGCGAACTTTTTTTTTCTGCGTGCGATTCATTGGTATATGACCGGTCTTTGACCGGTTCAGCGCGGTTCAAGGGAATTTCACCGGTTCGTTGACTTTCTAGCTTGGTTCGTTGACTGGGCGGTTTTTTGAAGTTGGTTCAGTTGTTTTCCGGTCCGGTTCGAGCAGTTTTGGAAATTTTAAAGCGTTTTTGGTCCGGTTCGGGGCTGCATAAGGCTGTAATAGGATAAAATAACTTAAATTATTGTAATCTATGTGCTTTATTTTATCCCAGGGGCCAATTAATCGGTTTATACGCTATTTAAATGCTTTATGGATGTCATTTAGATTTAAAATCCCACCTTAGGTTATAAAGCATGCTCATGCATTTTATATATATTATAAGTAGTTAATGTATGGATTGAAATGCATGGTTTATTTTCATGAGTTTTTAATATATAGTTGAGTTATATTAATATCATGAAAAAGGATAAGCATGATGCATACAATTACCTAGTTAAGTATAAATAGTTATATTTAATAAAATTGTTTGCAGCATGCTACTTTGATTTACCATTTTTGGCAATAATTTAATTGTTAATTTATTAATAATGGAAATCAAAGTTGCATTGGGCATGAAACATCCATAGTTTAATATAATTGTTATATTAATTTCATGCAATGCAAGGCAATATATATAGTTTTATTATATTAACTTGAATATGATTGTTATATATTTTAAAACTATCGTATGCATGATTATAGGGTTGATCATTAAAATTTTTTAATAGTTTAAAATTGATGATTAGAAACCGTCAACCTAAAATAAAGATTGCATGCAAACATAGGATCATAGGTAAATGTATTAATTTTAAAATGTTTAAAATTAATTAGACGTAAGATCTCATTAATTCTAATAGGATTAGAATTATGTCTTGCTTAGTTTTTTAAAAATAGTTTTAACCTACTAAGTAGGACAAACATTACTATGATTATAAGGGAACTCTACCGGTAAAGTTCTGTCTAAGCTTGGGGGTACTTAAGTTGACGGTTTACGGAACACCTCCTACCTGGGAACTGACCCGGAATACCAGAGTTGAATTAATCATGGCTAAATGTTAGCATGCAATGTCACTAGGTTTATTAAAAGAGTTTAATACACCTAGATCTTTAGAGTAAAGACTTTACATTCCTATGGTTAAAAGGGAACTCTTCCGGTTACGTTCTGTCTAAGGCTGGAGGTATTTAAGCTGACGGTTTACGGAACACCTGCTACCTGGGAACAAACCCGGAACCTGAGTTGAAATGACCATAGTCATGTTAGCATACGGTGTTGCGAGGTTTGTTAAAAGAGTTTAATTCACCTAGAACATTACAATTCTCATTATAATAGTTATAATAGGATTAGACTTAGATAAATTGAATTAGTCGGAATTATCTAGGTTAATAAACCCTAAAATATACGGTAGGTCACTTTAGTGGGAGGTAAAATCAAAACTTGATTTAAATCGAGTTTTTACTCCTACGTCCCTATATTCGCAACGTGAGATCCATGCTCGGCTTCGTGTCGTTTTAGCGCGACCTCCCTTCGGAAAGTGTTTGCATGAGTCAATAACAAGGTGAATGGGGAAAGTGCCCATAGTAAGTGGGAGCGGGACACGTGTCAACGTATCCCTCGGTCTCCACCCATAGGTCACACCGTGAGAGACTTATGATCCGCCTGCGTGTTGTCCTGGAGCAACCATCCCTTCGGGGGGCCTGATCATAGGGTTCGTAACACCGTGAACTCCTGGAAAGGATAGGGTCACTTAGGCTAATTACCAACAGTTGTCTTTCCCTTCGGTAGCCTGTTGGTGCGTGCCTCTGGGATCTGAAAGTGGGAGGGTTACACTTACGAGGATAAGTTAATTCGTTAACGAATCCTTGACCGAACGACGGTGGTCAATGTCTATAGGAATATGAGTTATTCTGGTGATAGAGTTGACTGAGAAGAGTCTCATTTTAGAGGAGGAGTAGCTGATCACCCTACGGTGACTGTTTCTCTAAACCTCTAAAGCATCGTTGCTAAACACAATCGATAGTTTGTTAGGGATCTTTGATTGATGTGTCGTCCAAACTTTGCTCCGTTTGAGTTTTGAGAGAGTTTGGAACTCAACGTTCGTCCGAGTGAGAGTTCTTTAGGTTGTCTGGACGACACATGGTCCAAACTTTACTTCCTTTAAGTTTTTGAGACCTCGACACTCAAAGTTCGTCCCAATGCGAGTTTTTCATCTAGTTTGGACGAATTTGGTCCAAACTTTTCTCCGTTTCAGTTTCGAGGGGGTTTGGAACTAAAAGTTCGTCCGAATGAGAGTTCTTTAGGTGTTTTGGACGACACATGGTCCAAACTTTACTCCGTTTAAGTTTTTGAGAGCTTGGAACCCAAAGTTCATCCCAATGATAGTTTTTCATCTAGTTTGGACGAAGTTGGTCCAAATTTTGCTACGTTTGAGTTTCGAGAGAGTTCGGAACTAAAAGTTCGTCCAAATGAGAGTTCTTTATGTGGTTTGGACGACACATGGTCCTCACTTTACTTCCTTCAAGTTTTTGAGAGCTCGAAACCCAAAGTTCGTCCTAATGAGAGTTTTTCATCTAGTTTGGACGAAGTTGGTCCAAACTTTGATCCGTTTGAGCTTCGAGAGAGTTTGAAACTCAAAGTTCGTCCGTATGAGAATTCTTTAGGTGGTTTGGACGACACATGGTCCAAACTTTACTTCCTTTAAGTTTTTGAGAACTCGGAATCCAAAGTTCGACCCAATGAGAGTTTTTCATCTAGTTTGGACGAAGTTGTTCCAAACTTTGCTCCATTTGAGTTACGAGAGAGTTTGGAACTAAAAGTTCGTCCGAATGAGAGTTCTTTAGGTGGTTTGGACGACACATGGTCATAACTTTACTCCGTTTAAGTTTTTGAGAACTCGGAACCCAAAGTTCGTCCCAATGAGAGTTTATCATCCAGTTTGGACGAAGTTGGTCCAAACTTTGATCCATTTGAGCTTCGAGAGAGTTTGGAACTCAAAGTTCGTCCGTATGAGAATTCTTTAGGTGGTTTGGACGACACATGGTCCAAACTTTACTTCCTTTAAGTTTTTGAGAACTCGGAACCCAAAGTTCGACCCAATGAGAGTTTTTCATCTAGTTTGGACGAAGTTGATCCAAACTTTGCTCCATTTGAGTTTCGAGAGAGTTTGGAACTCAAAGTTCGTCCGAATGAGAGTTCTTTAGGTGGTTTGGACGACACATGGTCATAACTTTACTCCGTTTAAGTTTTTGAGAACTCGGAACCCAAAGTTCGTCTCAATGAGAGTTTTTCATCTAGTTTGGACGAAGTTAGTCCAAACTTTGCTCCATTTGAGTTTCGAGAGAGTTTGGAACTCAAAGTTCGTCCGAATGAGAGTTCTTTAGGTGGTTTGGACAACACATGGTCATAACTTTACTCCGTTTAAGTTTTTGAGAACTCGGAACCCAAAGTTCGTCCCAATGAGAGTTTTTCATCTAGTTTGGACGAAGTTAGTCCAAACTTTACTCCGTTTGAGTTTCGAGAGAGTTCGGAACTAAAACTTCATCCGAATGAGAGTTCTTTAGGTGGTTTGGACGACACATGGTCCAAACTTTACTTCCTTTAAATTTTTGAGAACTCGGAACCCAAAGTTCGTCCCGATGAAAGTTTTTCATCTAGTTTGGACGAAGTTGGTCAAAACTTTGCTCCGTTGGAGTTTCGAGATAGTTTGGAACTCAAAGTTCGTCCGAATGAGAGTTCTTTAGGTGGTTTAGACGACACATGGTCCAAACTTTACTTCCTTTAAGTTTTTGAGAACTCTGAATCCAAAGTTCGTCCCAATGAGAGTTTTTCATCTAGTTTGGACGAAGTTCGTCCAAACTTTGCTCCATTTGAGTTTCGAGAGATTTTGGAACTCAGTTCGTCCGAATGAGAGTTCTTTAGGTGGTTTGGACGACACATGGTCCAAACTTTACTCCGTTTAAGTTTTTGAGAACTCGGAACCCAAAGTTCGTCCCAATGAGAGTTTTTCATCTACTTTGGATGAAGTTGGTCCAAACTTTGCTCCGTTTGAGTTTCGAGAGAATTTGGAACTCAAAGTTCGTCCGAATGAGAGTTCTTTAGGTGGTTTTGATGACACATGGTCCAAACTTTACTTCCTTTATGTTTTTGAGAACTTGGAACCCAAAGTTCGTCCCAATGATAGTTTTTCATCTAGTTTGGATGAAGTTGGTCCAAACTTTGCTCCATTTGAGTTTCGAGAGTGTTTGGAACTCAAAGTTCGTCTGAATGATAGTTCTTTAGGTGGTTTGGACGACACATGGTCCAAACTTTACTCCGTTTAAGTTTTTCAGAGCTCGGAACCCAAAGTTCGTCCTAATGAGAGTTTTTCATCTTGTTTGGACGAAGTTGGTCAAAACTTTGCTCCGTTGGAGTTTCGAGATAGTTTGGAACTCAAAGTTCGTCCGAATGAGAGTTCTTTAGGTAGTTTAGACGACACATGGTCCAAACTTTACTTCCTTTAAGTTTTTGAGAACTCGGAATCCAAAGTTCGTCCCAATGAGAGTTTTTCATCTAGTTTGGACGAAGTTGGTCCAAACTTTGCTCCATTTGAGTTTCGAGAGAGTTTGGAACTCAGTTCGTCCGAATGAGAGTTCTGTAGGTGGTTTGGACGACACATGGTCCAAACTTTACTCCGTTTAAGTTTTTGAGAACTCGGAACCCAAAGTTCGTCCCAATGAGAGTTTTTCATCTAGTTTGGATGAAGTTGGTCCAAACTTTTCTCCGTTTGAGTTTCGAGAGAATTTGGAACTCAAAGTTCGTCCGAATGAGAGTTCTTTAGGTTGTTTGGATGACACATGGTCCAAACTTTACTTCCTTTAAGTTTTTAAGAATTTGGAACCGAAAGTTCGTCCCAATGAGAGTTTTTCATCTAGTTTGGATGAAGTTGGTCCAAACTTTGCTCCATTTGAGTTTCGAGAGTGTTTGGAACTCAAAGTTCGTCTGAATGATAGTTCTTTAGGTGGTTTGGACGACACATGGTCCAAATTTTACTCCGTTTAAGTTTTTGAGAGCTCGGAACGCAAAGTTTGTACCAATGAGAACTTTTCATCTAGTTTGGACGAAATTGGTCCAAACTTTGCTCCGTTTTAGTTTCGAGAGATTTTGGAACTCAAAGTTAGTCCAATTGAGAGTTCTTTAGGTTGTTTGGACGATACATGGTCCAAACTTTACTTCCTTTAAGTTTTTGAGACCTAGAAACTCAAAGTTCGTCCCAATGCGAGTTTTTCATCTAGTTTCGACGAATTTGGTCCAAACTTTGCTCCGTTTGAGTTTCGAGGGGGTTTGGAACTCAAAGTTCGTCCGAATGAGAGTTCTTTAGGTGTTTTGGACGACACAAGGTCCAAACTTTACTCCGTTTAAGTTTTTGAGAGCTTGGAACCAAAGTTCGTCCCAATGATAGTTTTTCATCTAGTTTGGACGAAGTTGGTCAAAATTTTTCTACGTCTGAGTCTCGAGAGAGTTTGGAACTAAAAGTTCGTCCAAATGAGAGTTCTTTATGTGGTTTGGACGACACATGGTCATAACTTTACTCCGTTTATGTTTTTGAGAACTCGGAACCCAAAGTTCGTCCCAATGAGAGTTTTTCATCTAGTTTGGACGAAGTTAGTCCAAACTTTACTCCGTTTGAGTTTCGAGAGAGTTTGGAACTAAAACTTCATCCGAATGAGAGTTCTTTAGGTGGTTTGGACGACACATGGTCCAAACTTTACTTCCTTTAAGTTTTTGAGAACTCGGAAACCAAAGTTCGTCCCAATGAGAGTTTTTCATCTAGTTTGGACGAAGTTGGTCAAAACTTTGCTCCGTTGGAGTTTCGAGATAGTTTTGATCTCAAAGTTCGTCCGAATGAGAGTTCTTTAGGTGGTTTATACGACACATGGTCCAAACTTTACTTCCTTTAAGTTTTTGAGAACTCGGAATCCAAAGTTCGTCCCAATGAGAGTTTTTCATCTAGTATGGATGAAGTTGGTCCAAACTTTGCTCCGTTTGAGTTTCAAGAGAATGTGGAACTCAAAGTTCGTCCGAATGAGAGTTCTTTAGGTGGTTTGGATGACACATGGTCCAAACTTTACTTCCTTTATGTTTTTGAGAACTTGGAACCCAAAGTTCGTCCCAATGATAGTTTTTCATCTAGTTTGGATGAAGTTGGTCCAAACTTTGCTCCATTTGAGTTTCGAGAGTGTTTGGAACTCAAAGTTCGTCTGAATGATAGTTCTTTAGGTGGTTTGGACGACACATGGTCCAAACTTTACTCCGTTTAAGTTTTTCAGAGCTCGGAACCCAAAGTTCGTCCTAATGAGAGTTTTTCATCTAGTTTGGACGAAGTTGGTCAAAACTTTGCTCCGTTGGAGTTTCGAGATAGTTTGGAACTCAAAGTTCGTCCGAATGAGAGTTCTTTAGGTGGTTTAGACGACACATGGTCCAAACTTTACTTCCTTTAAGTTTTTGAGAACTCGGAATCCAAAGTTCGTCCCAATGAGAGTTTTTCATCTAGTTTGGACGAAGTTGGTCCAAACTTTGCTCCATTTGAGTTTCGAGAGAGTTTGGAACTCAGTTCGTCCGAATGAGAGTTCTTTAGGTGGTTTGGACGACACATGGTCCAAACTTTACTCCGTTTAAGTTTTTGAGAACTCGGAACCCAAAGTTCGTCCCAATGAGAGTTTTTCATCTAGTTTGGACGAAGTTTGTCCAAACCTTGCTCCATTTGAGTTTCGAGCGTGTTTGGAACTCAAAGTTCGTCTGAATGATAGTTCTTTAGGTGGTTTGGACGACACATGGTCCAAACTTTACTCCGTTTAAGTTTTTGAGAGCTCGGAACTCAAAGTTTGTACCAATGAGAGATTTTCATCTAGTTTGGACGAAATTGGTCCAAACTTTGCTCCGTTTGAGTTTCGAGAGAGTTTGGAACTCAAAGTTAGTCCGAATGAGAGTTCTTTAGGTTGTTTGGACGATACATGGTCCAAACTTTACTTCCTTTAAGTTTTTGAGACCTCGAAACTCAAAGTTCGTCCCAATGCGAGTTTTTCATCTAGTTTGGACGAACTTGGTCCAAACTTTGCTCCCTTTGAGTTTCGAGAGAGTTTAGAACTCAAAGTTCGTCCAAATGATAGTTCTTTAGGTGGTTTCGACGACACATGGTCCAAACTTTACTCTGTTTAGGTTTTTTAGAGTTCGGAACCCAAAGTTCGTCCCAATGGGAGTTTTTCATCTAGTTTGGACGAAGTTGGTCAGAACTTTGCTCCATTTGAGTTTCGAGAGAGTTTGGAACTCAAAGTTCGTTCGAATGAGAGTTCTTTTGGTGGTTTGGACGACGCATGGTCCAAACTTTACTTCCTTTAAGTTTTGGAGAGCTCGAAACCCAAAGTTCGTCACAATGAGAGTTTTTCATCTAGTTTGGACGAAGTTGATCCAAACTTTGCACCGTTTGTGTTTCGAGAGAGTTTAGAAATCAAACTTCGTCCCAATGATAGTTCTTTAGGTTGTTAGGACGGCATATGGTCCAAACTTTACTTCGTTTAAGATTTTGAGAGCTCGGAACCCAAAGTTCTTCCCAATGAGAGTTTTTCATCTAGTTTGGACGAAGTTGGTCCAACTTTGCTCCGTTCTAGTTTCAAGAGAGTTTGGAACTCAAAGTTCATCCCAATGATTGTTCTTTAGGTGGTTTGGACGACATATGGTCCAAACTTTACTCCGTTTAAGTTTTTCAGAGCTCGGAACGCAACGTTCGTCCCAATGAGAGTTCTTTAGGTGGTTTGGACGACACATGGTCCAAACTTTACTTCCTTTAAGTTTATGAGAGCTTGTAACCCAAAGTTCGTCCCAATGAGAGTTTTTCATCTAGTTTGGACGAAGTTGGTTCAAACTTTTCTCCATTTGAGTTTCGAGAGAGTTTGGAACTCAAAGTTCGTTCGAATGAGAGTTCTTTTGGTGGTTTGGACGACGCATGGTCCAAACTTTACTTCCTTTAAGTTTTGGAGAGCTCGAAACCCAAAGTTCGTCACAATGAGAGTTTTTCATCTAGTTTTGACGAAGTTGGTCCAAAGTTTACTTCGTTTACGATTTTGAGAGCTCGGAACCCAAAGTTCTTCCCAATGAGAGTTTTTCATCTAGTTTGGACGAAGTTGGTCCAAACTTTGCTCCGTTTGAGTTTCAAGAGAGTTTGAAACTCAAAGTTCGTCCCAGTGATAGTTCTTTAGGTGGTTTGGACGACATATGGTCAAAACTTTACTCCGTTTAAGTTTTTCAGAGCTCGGAACCCAATGTTCTTCCCAATGAGAGTTTTTCATCTAGTTTCGAAGAAGTTGGTTCAAACTTTGCTCCGTTTGAGTTTCGAGAGAGTTTTGAACTCAAAGTTCGTCCCAATGAGAGTTTTTCATCTAGTTTGGACGAAGTTTGTCCAAACTTTTCTCCATTTTAGTTTTGAGAGAGTTTGCAACTCAAAGTTTGTCCCAATGATAGTTCTTTAGGTGGTTTGGACGGCACATGGTCAAAACTTTACTCCGTTTAAGTTTTTGAGAGCTCGGAACCCAAAGTTTGTCCCAATGAGAGTTTTTCATCTAGTTTGGACGAAGTTGGTCCAAACTTTGCTCCGTTTGAGTTTCGAGAGAGTTTGGAACTCACAGTTCGTCCGAATGAGAGTTCTTTAGGTGGTTTGGACGACACATGGTCCAAACTTTACTCTGTTTAAGTTTTTAAGAGCTCGGAACCGAAAGTTCGTCCCAATGAGAGTTTTTCATCTAGTTCGGACGAAGTTGGTCCAAACTTTGCTCCGTTTCAGTTTCGAGAGAGTTTGGAACTCAATGTTTTTTCGAATGAGAGTTCTTTAGGTAGTTTTGACGAGACATGGTCCAAATTTACTTCCTTTAAGTTTTTGAGAGCTCGGAACCCGAAGTTCGTCCCAATGAGAGTTTTTCATCTAGTTTGGACGAAGTTGGTCCAAACTTTGCTCCATTTGAATTTCGTGAGAGTTTGGAACTCAAAGTTCGTCCCAATTATAGTTCTTTAGGTGGTTTGGACGAGACATGGTCCAAACTTTACTCCATTTAAGTTTTTGAGAGCTCGAAACAAAAAGGTCGTTCCAATGAGAGTTTTTCATCTAGTTTGGACGAAGTTGGTCCAAACTTTTCTCCGTTTTAGTTTCGAGAGAGTTTGGAACTCAAAGTTCGTCCGAATGAGAGTTCTTTAGGTGGTTTGGACGACATATGGTCCAAACTTTACTCCGTTTAAGTTTTTGAGAGCTCGAAACAAAAAGGTCGTTCCAATGAGAGTTTTTCATCGAGTTTGGACGAAGTTGGTCCAAACTTTGCTCCGTTTTAGTTTCGAGAGAGTTTGAAACTCAAAGTTAGTCCGAATGAGAGTTCTTTAGGTGGTTTGGACGACAGATGGTCCAAACTTTACTCCGTTTAAGTTTTTGAGAGATCGAAAACCAAAGTTCGTCCCAATGAGAGTTTTTCATCTAGTTTGGACGAAGTTTGTCCAAACTTTTCACCATTTTAGTTTTGAGAGAGTTTGGAACTCAAAGTTCGTCCGAATGAGAGTTCTTTAGGTGGTTTGGACGACACATGGTCCAAACTTTACTCCGTTTAAGTTTTTGAGAGCTCGGAACCCAAAGTTCGTCCCAATGAGAGTTTTTCCTCTAATCCGGACGAAGTTGGTCCAAACTTTGCTCCGTTTTAGTTTCGAGAGAGTTTTGAACTCAAAGTTTGTTCGAATGAGAGTTCTTTAGGTGGTTTTGACGAGACATGGTCCAAACTTTACTTCCTTTAAGTTTTTGAGAGCTCGGAACCCGAAGTTCGTCCCAATGAGAGTTTTTCATCTAGTTTGGACGAAGTTGGTCCAAACTTTGCTCCATTTGAATTTCGTGAGAGTTTGGAACTCAAAGTTCGTCCCAATTATAGTTCTTTAGGTGATTTGGAGGACACATGGTCGAAACTTTACTCCGTTTAAGTTTTTTAGAGCTCGGAACCGAAAGTTCGTCCCAATGAGAGTTTTTCACCTAGTTTGGACGAAGGTTGTCTAAACTTTGCTCCGTTTTAGTTTCGAGAGAGTTTGGAACTCAAAGTTCGTCCGAATGAGAGTTCTTTAGGTGGTTTGGATGACACATGGTCCAAGCTTTACTCCGTTTAAGTTTTTGGGTTTAAGTTTTTGAGAGCTCGAAACAAAAAGGTCGTTCCAATGAGAGTTTTTCATCGAGTTTGGACGAAGTTGGTCCAAACTTTGCTCCGTTTTAGTTTCGAGAGAGTTTGAAACTCAAAGTTAGTCCGAATGAGAGTTCTTTAGGTGGTTTGGACGACAGATGGTCCAAACTTTACTCCGTTTAAGTTTTTGAGAGATCGAAAACCAAAGTTCGTCCCAATGAGAGTTTTTCATCTAGTTTGGACGAAGTTTGTCCAAACTTTTCTCCATTTTAGTTTTGAGAGAGTTTGGAACTCAAAGTTCGTCCGAATGAGAGTTCTTTAGGTGGTTTGGACGACACATGGTCCAAACTTTACTCCGTTTAAGTTTTTGAGAGCTCGGAACCCAAAGTTCGTCCCAATGAGAGTTTTTCCTCTAATCCGGACGAAGTTGGTCCAAACTTTGCTCCGTTTTAGTTTCGAGAGAGTTTTGAACTCAAAGTTTGTTCGAATGAGAGTTCTTTAGGTGGTTTTGACGAGACATGGTCCAAACTTTACTTCCTTTAAGTTTTTGAGAGCTCGGAACCCGAAGTTCGTCCCAATGAGAGTTTTTCATCTAGTTTGGACGAAGTTGGTCCAAACTTTGCTCCATTTGAATTTCGTGAGAGTTTGGAACTCAAAGTTAGTCCCAATTATAGTTCTTTAGGTCGTTTGGAGGACACATGGTCGAAACTTTACTCCGTTTAAGTTTTTTAGAGCTCGGAACCGAAAGTTCGTCCCAATGAGAGTTTTTCACCTAGTTTGGACGAAGTTGGTCTAAACTTTGCTCCGTTTTAGTTTCGAGAGAGTTTGGAACTCAAACTTCGTCCGAATGAGAGTTCTTTAGGTGGTTTGGATGACACATGGTCCAAGCTTTACTCCGTTTAAGTTTTTGGGAGCTCGAAACCCAAAGTTCGTCCCAATGAGTGTTTTCATCTAGTTTGGACGAAGTTGGTCCAAACTTTGCTCCATTTGAGTTTCGAGAGAGTTAGGAACTCAAAGTTCGTCCGAATGAGAGTTCTTTAGGTGGTTTGGACGACACATGGTCCAAACTTTACTCCGTTTAAGTTTTTGAGAGCTCGGAACCCAAAGTTCGTCCCAATGAGAGTTTTTCCTCTAATCCGGACGAAGTTGGTCCAAACTTTGCTCCGTTTTAGTTTCGAGAGAGTTTTGAACTCAAAGTTTGTTCGAATGAGAGTTCTTTAGGTTGTTTTTACGAGACATGGTCCAAACTTTACTTCCTTTAAGTTTTTGAGAGCTCGAAACCCGAAGTTCGTCCCAATGAGAGTTTTTCATCTAGTTTGGACGAAGTTGGTCCAAACTTTGCTCCATTTGAATTTCGAGAGAGTTTGGAACTCAAAGTTCGTCCCAATTATAGTTCTTTAGGTGGTTTGGACGACACATGGTCCAAACTTTACTCTGTTTAAGTTTTTGAGAGCTCGGAACACTAAGTTCGGCCGAATGAGAGTTTTTCATCTAGTTTTGACGAAGTTTGTCCAAACTTATCTCCATTTTACTTTAGAGAGAGTTTGGAACTCAAAGTTCGTTCCAATTAAAGTTCTTTAGGTGGTTTGGACTACACATGGTCCAAACTTTACTCCATTTAAGTTTTTGAGAGCTCGGAACCCAAAGTTCGTCCCAATGAGAGTATTTAATCTAGTTTGGACGAAGTTGGTCCAAACTTTGCTCCGTTTGAGTTTCGAGAGAGCTATGAACTCAAAGTTCGTCCGAATGAGAGTTCTTTAGGTGGTTTGGATGACACATGGTCCAAAATTTACTCCGTTTAAGTTTTTGAGAGCTCGGAACCGAAAGTTCGTCCCAATGAGAGTTTTTCACCTAGTTTGGACGAAGTTGGTCTAAACTTTGCTCCGTTTTAGTTTCGAGAGAGTTCTGAACTCCAAGTTCGTCCGAATGAGAGTTCTTTAGGGTGTTTGGATGACACATGGTCCAAACTTTACTCCGTTTAAGTTTTTGGGAGCTCGGAACCCAAAGTTCGTCCCTTTGAGAGTTTTCATCTAGTTCAGACGAAGTTGGTCCAAACTTTGCTCCGTTTCAGTTTCAAGAGAGTTTGGAACTCAATGTTTTTTCGAATGAGAGTTCTTTAGGTGGTTTTGACGAGACATGGTCCAAACTTTACATCCTTTAAGTTTTTGAGAGCTCGGAACACGAAGTTCATCCCAATGAGAGTTTTTCATCTAGTTTGGACGAAGTTGGTCCAAACTTTGCTCCATTTGAATTTCGTGAGAGTTTGGAACTCAAAGTTCGTCCCAATTATAGTTCTTTAGGTGGTTTGGAGGAGACATGGTCGAAACTTTACTCCGTTTAAGTTTTTTAGAGCTCGGAACCGAAAGTTCGTCCCAATGAGAGTTTTTCACCTAGTTTGGACGAAGTTGGTCTAAACTTTGCTCCGTTTTAGTTTCGAGAGAGTTTGGAACTCAAAGTTCGTCCGAATGAGAGTTCTTTAGGTGGTTTGGATGACACATGGTCGAAGCTTTACTCCGTTTAAGTTTTTGGGAGCTCGAAACCCAAAGTTCTTCCCAATGAGTGTTTTCATCTAGTTTGGACGAAGTTGGTCCAAACTTTGCTCCATTTGAGTTTCGAGAGAGTTAGGAACTCAAAGTTCCTCCCAATGATATTTCTTTAGGTGGTTTTGACAACACATGGTCCAAACTTTACTTCCTTTAAGTTTTTGAGAGCTAGGAACCCAGAGATCATCCCAAGGAGAGTTTTTAATCTAGTTTGGACGAAGTTGGTCCAAACTTTGCTCCGTTTGAGTTTCGAGAGAGTTTGGAACACAAAGTTCGTTCGAATGAGAGTTCTTTAGGTGGTTTGGACGAGACATGGTCCAAACTTTACTCCGTTTAAGTTTTTGAGAGCTCGAAACAAAAAGGTCGTTCCAATGAGAGTTTTTCATCTAGTTTGGACGAAGTTGGTCTAAACTTTGCTCCGTTTTAGTTTCGAGAGAGTTTGGAACTCAAAGTTCATCCGAATGAGAGTTCTTTAGGTGGTTTGGACGACAGATGGTCCAAACTTTACTCCGTTTAAGTTTTTGAGAGTTCGGAACCGAAAGTTCGTCCCAATGAGAGTTTTTCACCTAGTTTGGACGAAGTTGGTCCATAGTTTGCTCCATTGTAGTTTCGAGAGAGTTTGGAACTCAAAGTTCGTCCGAATGAGAGTTCTTTAGGTGGTTTGGACGAGACATGGTCCAAACTTTACTCCGTTTAAGTTTTTGAGAGCTCGTAACAAAAAGGTCGTTCCAATGAGAGTTTTTCGTATAGTTTGGACGAAGTTGGTCCAAACTTTGCTCCGTTTTAGTTTCGAGAGAGTTTGGAACTCAAAGTTCGTCCGAATGAGAGTTCTTTAGGTGGTTTGGACGACACTCGGTGCAAACTTTACTCCGTTTAAGTTTTTGAGAGCTCGGAACCGAAAGTTCGTCCCAATGAGAGTTTTTCACCTAGTTTGGACGAAGTTGGTCTAAACTTTGCTCCGTTTTAGTTTCGAGAGAGTTTGGAACTCAAAGTTCGTCCGAATGAGAGTTCTTTAGGTGGTTTGGACGACACTCGGTCCAAACCTTACTATGATTAAGTTTTTGAGAGCTCGGAACCCTAAGTTCGTCCCAATGAGAGTTTTTCATCTAGTTTGAACGAAGTTTGTCCAAACTTTGCTCCATTTTAGTTTTGAGAGAGTTTGGAACTCAAAGTTCGTCCCAATGATAGTTCTTTAGGTTTTTTGGACGACACGTGGTCCAAACTTTACTCCGTTTAAGTTTTTGAGAGCTCAGAACCGAAAGTTCGTCCCAATTAGAGTTTTTCACATAGTTTGGACGAAGTTGGTTTAAACTTTGCTCCGTTTTAGTTTCGATAGAGTTTGGAACTCAAAGTTCGTCCCAATGAGAGTTCTTTGGGTGGTTTGGACGACACATGGTCCAAACATTATTCCCTTTAAGTTTTTGGGAGCTCGAAACCCAAAGTTCGTCCTAATGAGAGTTTTTCATCTAGTTTGGACGAAGTTGGTCCAAACATTGCTCCATTTGAGTTTTAAGAGAGTTTGGAACTCAAAGTTCGTCCCGATGATAGTTCTTTAGGTGGTTTTGACGACACATGGTCCAAACTTTACTCCGTTTAAGTTTTTGAGAGCTCGGAACCCAAAGTTCGTCCCAATAAGAGTTTTTCATCTAGTTTGGACGAGGTTGGTCCAAACTTTGCTCCATTTCAGTTTCGAGAGAGTTTGGAACACAAAGTTCATTCGAATGAGAGTTCTTTACGTGGTTTGGATGACAAATGGTCCAAACATTACTCCGTTTAAGTTTTTGAGAGCTCGGAACCGAAAGTTCGTCCCAATGAGAGTTTTTCACCTAGTTTTGACGAAGTTGGTTCAAACTTTGCTCCGTTTTAGTATCGAGAGAGTTTGGAACTCAATGTTCGTCCGATTGAGAGTTCTTTAGGTGGTTTGGACAACACATGGTCCAAACTTTACTCCGTTTAAGTTTTTGAGAACTCGAAACCCAAAGATCGTCCCAATGAGAGTTTTTCATCTAGTTTGGACGAAGTTGGTCCAAACTTTGCTCCATTTTAGTTTCAAGAGAGTTTGGAACTCAAAGTTCTTCCAAATGAGAGTTCTTTAGGTGGTTTGGACGACACATGGTCCCAACTTTACTCCGTTTAAGTTTTTGAGAGCTCGAAACCCAAAGTTCGTCCCAATGAGAGTTTTTAATCTAGTTTGGACGAAGTTTGTCCAAACTTTGCTCCGTTTGAGTTTTGAGAGAGTTTGGAACTAAAAGTTCGTCTGAATGAGAGTTCTTTAGGTGGTTTGGACGACCCATGGTCCAAAGTTTACTCTGTTTAAGTTTTTGAGAGCTCGGAACCCAAAGTTCGTTTGAATGAGAGTTTTTCATCTAGTTCGGACGAAGTTGGTCCAAACTTTGCTCCGTTTGAGTTTCGAGAGAGTTTTGAACTCAAAGCTCGTTCGAATGAGAGTTCTTTAGGTGGTTTTGACGAGACATGGTCCAAACTTTACTTCCTTTAAGTTTTTGAGAGCTCGGAACCCGAAGTTCGTCCCAATGAGAGCTTTTCATCTAGTTTGGACGAAGTTGGTCCAAACTTTGCTCCATTTTAGTTTCGAATGAGTTTTGAACTCAAAGTTCGTCTGAATGATAGTTCTTTAGGTTGTTTGGACGACACATGGTCCAAACTTTACTCCGTTTAAATTTTTGACAGCTCGGAAACCAAAGTTCGTCCCAATGAGAGTTTTTCATCTAGTTCGGACGAAGTTGGTCCAAACTTTGCTCCGTTTGAGTTTCGAGAGAGTTTGGAACTCACAGCTCATTCGAATAAGAGTTCTTTAAGTGGTTTTGACGAGACATGGTCCAAACTTTACTTCCTTTAAGTTTTTGAGAGCTCGGAACCCGAAGTTCATCCCAAAGAGAGTTTTTCATCTAGTTCTGACGAAGTTGGTCCAAACTTTGCTCCATTGTAATTTCGAGAGAGTATGGAACTCAAAGTTCGTCCCAATTATAGTTCTTTAGGTGGTTTGGACGACACATGGTCCAAACTTTACTCCGTTTAAGTTTTGGAGAGCTCAGAACCGAAAGTTCGTTCCAATGAGAGTTTTTCACCTAGTTTGGACGAAGTTGGTCTAAACTTTGCTCCGTTTTAGTTTCGATAGAGTTTGGAACTCAAAGTTTGTCCGAATGAGAGTTATTTCGGTGGTTTGGACGACACATGGTCCAAACATTACTCTGTTTAAATTTTTGAGAGCTCGGAACCCAAAGTTCGTCCCGATGAGAGTTTTTCATCTAGTTTGGACGAAGTTGGTCCAAACTTTCCTCCATTTGAGTTTCGAGAGAGTTTGGAACACAAAGTTCGTTCGAATGAGAGTTCTTTACGTGGTTTGGACGACAAATGGTCCAAACTTTACTCCGTTTAAGTTTTTGAGAGCTCGGAACCAAAAGTTCGTCCCAATGAGAGTTTTTCACCTAGTTTTGACAAAGTT